>VYZW01039318.1:13800-24028 GCA_013401315.1 Balaeniceps rex | reverse complement strand
ATTTCATGCTCCCTGTTCCTTGCCTAGAAGGAAGTTTGGGCGCAAAGTCTGTACAGGACTTGAGGGCATAGTTCCAATAGTACCAATCTGGATGATTAGGAATGAGGGTCATGCAGTGACACACACCTATCGCTAGGGATAGATTTGGTCTTCAGTAATGTTATTTGCCTAAAAACAAGAAGCAAGAATGATAGTCAATGGCATGTCAGTGACACAAGAGGCCAATTCATCCCTTAGTAGCCTTGAAACAAGGGATATCTGGAAATGATCCTGTCACACAATCCAGAAAAGTTAGGGTGGGGTTGAAAAACTGTTTGCAACATTTCCAAGGAAAGTAAAATGAAAAAACCCCTTTTTTCCAAAGGAAGGATGGTGGACCCAAGTGTAGTTCCCTTTGCTGCAACTTGAGCAATTGCACTTTATCCGTGGTTACAAAGCAATTTGCAGAATCTCTGCTGTTAATTGTGACATGAATTTTCCACTCAGGTTCTTCACAGGGGCATGAAATTGTCCTGTAGCAATGTTACCTGTATATACCTAAGAAACTAAGGCAAATAGTCTTTTTCTACTAATAGTTCTCTGCCTTGGGATCATCTTCTGACCAGGTTTCTTGGTTCATCATTTCCTTCCTCTGCTTGAGAAAAATGTCTGGTTAAAGATTTACTTTATATAAGCCTAAAATACCGGTCCCTAGCATCCTGGCTATACAGTGTGTTTCTATCACAACCTTTCAGAAATATACTAAAGTGTAGTTTAATCTGGTGAAAGCAGGTAATTTGACCACGGATGATACAGTGTGAAGGGTATCCTGAAAATTTTGATTGCTCCCCATTTTATTTATCTTGGTGTGGCAGATTAGAGGCTTTATAGATGGCAATCATTCTTCCCATTAACTGTCTAGCAAAAAAGGAATGAAATTTGGTCTAGAAACTTGAAGGCCTCCTTATCTGCTGCTGTAACTCAACTTTCTTCTCTCACTACAAAGTTAAGGGGAATCCACTGAAATTCTACAAAGCCAGGCAGAAGAAGAAGGACCTTCATGGGTCCTGTAATAATTCTCAGGGCAATTGTTATCACATATGTTATGTGCCTCCACTAATGTTTTCCACATTAGGATTTAGTTTAACAACAGAAAAGTCTTGAATGACACTTATTTAAGTGACTACTTGGTGAGAATGGTGGTCATCAGTGGTGCCTGATAAACACTGATTCAGGCTGAAAAAATGGACCCATATTCTAAAATATATTGTCCTTAATTAAATGCAGGAAATATTTCTTTTTATATTAAAGTTTGCATTATTTACTAATTTTAGTAAATGAATACATAAAAGAATATTAATGAAAACTAGAAAAAATATATTAATGTCTTTTTCTCTTCTACTGGAGGGAGAGAAAGTGAAAAATCAGTAATCAACAAGTAGGTGTCTGTGTTTCCTCACTGGTACTCATCCTCATAAAGTGATAACTAGATAAATTACTCCGTTGTTCTTTCTTGAAATTAGTAAGAGCTTTTTATACAGTTGGGATTTTCATCCTGGTGTTTTGTGGGTTTTTTCCCACATATCCTTATTTTTATACCTTATTCAAAATAATCTACACCCACATTACCAAATCTGCTGCCACTTTATACAAATCTAGCTAGTGATTCTAGTGAAGCCTAATGGTAATGTCAATGATATCAGTGTAGTAAAAAACCTGATCCATAGATTTTGTCTCTATTTAAATCCCCTTAATTTTTTTTGTTATCTGTGGTTGCAAACTAACACCTTATATACCTGTCTTGTTTTCCTAATATCAACAATTGTTAATGCTTGTACTTGTAGGTTCCAGTTTTGAACTGCAGTTTTAACACAGCTTTTATGTTGTCTTTTTTATTTTTTCCTTTCATTTCTGTTTTGAAGCTGAATTGCACTGTTAAAAAATCATTCTGTTCAGAAAGAACAGTACTGAGTTAATATATCTGCATTCTTATAACATTCTTAGCTTATAAAATACTGGCCCTATGATTACTAACTCCTTGAATAACCACATTCAAGTCCAAGGCACTGGAAGAAAACATGAATCATATATCTGACTACAGCATTTCAGTGAATCAGTGAAAAGCTGACTGGTTTATGCCCCAGAGCCCATGGATTCAATAGATGTCTTTCATTTAAATGAGTTTTAGGTCTGATCTACTGTAGCTGCACAAACACTGAAAAATCAACAACATTCTTTAACTAGACTGAGTAGCCTGCTTAAGATGATGAAGTATTATATATTCTGTACTAAATCTGTAAGAAATGCCTGGGTTTTGTTGCCTGTTTAAACAAAATCAAAGGTAACTTGAAAGAAGTCAAATGGGCAGAAAGCTGTCTGAACTACCTGAATACGTTAACAGCAAAACTGAAGACATCAGTGTCACTTTTATCACTGAAGCAGAAATTATGGGTTTTAGGAAGAGGTTTTTAATACTATATCTATACATCAAGACATAAGCTGTATTGAAAGACTTTTCTGCTTGGTCACAGATATTTTTATGAAAGATTCACATGTATTTTATTAATACATTTCATTTTGTTGCATGAAAAAAAAGCGTGGGGTGGAGGGTGCAGGGAAGAAATCTTTCCAAAGACATCCCTTCCCTAACTCTACTCCCTGATTTATCTGCAGGTCTTAACTGTTTTGGACATCTTTTTTTTCAACAATTACTTTTTCCTTATTCCTTAGTAATGCCTCTGTCCTTGATTGCATTTCTGTCTTGGGATCTGTACTTTTTTCTGTGGTTTAAATGCCCACTTTGTTCATATTACTTGCTCTTCTAGAATTTTTCTGGGTCAGCAAACCTAGAAGAAACGATAAAATTTTGTCTTTGGGGAAAGCTCTGAGTTCTTAGAGCTGACCCTATGATGAGAATATCAAAGTCAGAGACAGACTAAAGGAGTAAGGAAGGAACTGACTTGCTTTGATGGTATAATATAAAAAAGAGAATAGAAGTTGAACCAAACACAAAACACTTGCCAAAAAGCTTTGAAAAATCCAAAACTTGGTTCCTTGGAACATTACAGTATGCAGTTTTGCTGCTAGTCTTCAAGAATGAGGTAGTCTGGCATATTCCTCTGTGCTGCATACCATTGTCGCATAGGAAGTCAGGTGGATTTTAAGACCATTGATGTTCCTTCTTACATTTTAAATTTTTAAGTCTATAAACGATATTGAAGAAAATCTGGAGTTAAAGGGAATTTAAAATCAAGTTTTTGAGTATTCTAGAAAGATGGTGTCAAAGACAGCTGATTAGCTAAAAGAGCAATGCCTCATCATTCTTTTGCAACAATTCCCATGAAAAGCACATTTCTGCAAGGTGGGAAAGCTGGGATAAATGCACTCAGGATAAAAGCGAGGACTAAAGAATAATCTTTCAGGAAGAGAAACCTGTTTTCCTAACAGAGTTGCCATTCTCACCCAATTCCATTGAGAAGCAGCAGGCCCATCTTGCTCTCCTCAGACAGCCAGCAGTGAGGCTCCAGTTCAGTTTGCAAAGGCAGAAATGAAAGTGAACAATGGTCAGATCATTAAAGAAATGAACTCCATAGCACACAAGTGAGACAATGAGGCCGGCTCTTTCACGGGAGTGGATTCCAGCGTACCAAGACTGAATAACAACCTCAGATCTCAACATGACTAATGGGAACCGGGGCTAGAACAAGCTCACTGCAAAAGCAAAGCACTTCGTAGCAAAAGTGAAGGATCAAGAGAAAAGATGTTCAGATCAAATGTACGCTGGAGCAAAGGCAGCCAGAACTGACACGATTTCCCTATCAATGATGCTTGACTGACTAAGAAAAGAAGCATCTCCAAGCCCTGCCGAGAGAGAAAAGGAGCTCATAAAGTCCCACAGCCAGAACTCCCAGCCAGATCAGGTGTATTACTAAATAAATTGTTGAGTTAGATTAGGGAATAACAGAATGAGGAATTATATAAACATTGTAATTGCTAATGAGAAAAAAGCGCAGCTCAGTGTTTAAACTCACGGCGTGAGAAGTGAGAAAACTTCTCAAGTTTGAATCCATCCTCTTTCACAAATTTCTTGTATACCCTACTTTAATCCTCCATGTTATCTAGGAAACGGGGACAGATAATAACTTGCTGCGTATGTGTAAATATGTCCTTTAAGACATAAACTGCTCAGAAAATAGGGCAGTGATAAAAGTGATAAACTATTGCGTGAGTTTTTTGATACTACGGCATAAGGGACATTCACATCCAAATTCTAAGAGTTTCTAAGAATTCTCTAAAGAGTGCATATCAAGTTTTTTCTTAAAAAAAAGAGTGTGTTTCTTGACCTCAGAATTTAAAATTCTTCCTCCTTTAGATCTAGGATCATGCACAGAAATCTTTAGGGAATGAGCATCCAATAATGGGTATAAAAAAAGCCCAAAACATTATCCTGACTCATCTGTCTATATTTTTTTCTCTTAAAGCTGTGAAAGGGAGATATACTTAGGGCTGTGTGCTTTTTACATCCTGTGAATATTTTTCCAATTCAAGGAGATTAAAAAATCTGCTTTTTAAGCTACCATAGGGAAAATAATTTCCCTCCACAAGATGGCTCCTACACAGAGAAACACAACGCTCTGAAGATTTTATTTTTTGATTCTGCAGAAAATAATCCCAATTCATATGGTTTAATCTGTCTACTTTTAGTTCCTGAGAAGTGATGTTTATTAAAAAAAAAAAAGTTGTTTTTTCATGCTGCAATTATTCTGTGGTGCAGGATAGATAACTTTGTTATTGCGATTGTTCACAATATGGAGCAAAGTTCTTGATGCTTATTTTGATCATTTTTACCAACTGTGGTTTTTTTTCTAAGAAATCTAATACAAGTGGCCATTTCAGCCAGGGATGCTTAATGAGAACTCCCCACTGAAATCAATGAAGAACTATGACTAAAAATCAATAATAACATATGATCCAAGTTGTTTTATGCTAGAATATTCTATGACAGTCTTTTGGGATACAATAGAATAAACCAATTCTGGATATTAGCTTCACAGAAACACCATATTTATGGTTTATCAGTGACAGTTTCATGGAGCTTACTAGACTAAAAGGAAAAGAATAATCTAAGAAAATATATAAAGCCAGATCTCTAGAATTAAATATTCTTCTGAATGTAAGAGTGTACCCCTTGTTCCTGATCATTCAAAATAGTTACGTGCATCTTCATATTCAACCATTATCTATAAGCATGAAACTGTGAAAAAAGATTGAGCCACACTATATTGTCTTGTTTTGCTATTGGTTAAGAGCATACACAAAGGAGACAGCAAGGTAACTTGACCATATAGGTGTCGTGGTTTAGCCCCAGTCGGCAACTAAGCACCACGCAGCCGCTCGCTCACCCTCCCCCTCCCCGGTGGGATGGGGGAGAGAATCGGAAGAGCAAGAGTAAGAAAACCCACGGGTTGAGATAAGAACAGTTTAATAATTGAAATAAAATAATAATAATAATAATAATAATAATGATAATAATAATAATAATAATTGTAATGAAAAGGAGAATGAGAGAGACAAACAAAACCCAGGGAAAAGAAAACAAGTGATGCAACCGCTCACCACCCGCCGACCGACACCCAGCCAGTCCCCGAGCAGCGATCGCTGCCCTCCGGCTAACTCCCCTCGGTTTATATACTGAGCATGACGTCATATGGTATGGAATAGCCCTTTGGTCAACTTGGATCAACTATCTTGGGCTGTGCCCCCTCCCAACTTCTTGTGCACCTGGCAGAGCATGGGAAGCTGAAAAAGAAAGTCCTTGACTAGGGTAAGCACTACTTAGCAACAATTAAAACATCAGTGTGTTATCAGCATTCTTCTCATACTAAATCCAAAACACAGCACTATGCCAGCTACTAGGAAGAAAAGTAACTCTAACTCAGCTGAAACCAGGACAATAGGTGAGCCCTAACATTTTATTTTTGAGCCTTGAGCAGCACAAACAGATATGATGAAGTTTTGTGTGGCTAATAAGGTTTTTGCATATCAGCAGTACCTGGGGTTTTCTGTTGATCAAATTGTATATAGAAGATGCACTTGCAATTGTGTGAACATCTGTCCCAAGAGAAAGTGAGAGGCCAAGGATGAAATGCTTTCTTTGTTTACCTGCATCTCACTTAAGCTAAAAGTAGATTGAGGTGCCCAATACTGGTGCCTTTGCACGTGTCAGCCCATGAGCCACATGATAAGAAATTATTCTGTTCTTAATCTCAGGAGGATATTTTCTTTCACCTTTTCATTCTTTATGAATGATAACTGCATAAAATAGCTTCTTCTTTTGACCTTATTTACAATCATAATACAGAATTTTGGAAAATGAAGTCCCACCAAAAAAAAAAAAAAGATTTTTATTACTTATTTCCTTTGTTTTTGCAAAAAAATGAAGATGCATATATTTGCACCTTCCAAGAGACAGTTATTGAAAGTGACTGAAGGACATTTATAAGTTATGGGGGATTTATTAAAAAACAAGTGCTGAAGTTTCCTCTCACTCAAGTTACCTTCTATTTAGCTGGCACATAAATGTGCTTTAATTAACCTGTTTGAAAATGATAGAGAAATAGAGAAAGACCCAGTGCCAATTTAATAACTAATGTCCCTGTTATCCATGCCTGCAGGAAAGCCTGTGAGAGAAAGAAAAAGCACTGGGCATTTTGTAATGTTCACCTTGCAAAGCTTTGTTCCCCCAAGTCTTATGTATTCAAAAATCTGTCATGCAAAAATGATGCAAATCTCTAGTTTGCATAGGATGTATAACCATAGTGTTTGGTAGGGCTTGGGGAACTTCCAGCAAAACACAGCTTAATTGGAAAATGCTGTTTCATTGAACCTACAATCTTTTACTCCAGATTTCTACAGCTGAGCAAATATCCAGTGCTCTTAACAATGAATCTGTCAAGGACATCAGTTTTACTGAAAACTGTAGGGGTTGGGAAGGTTTGTAAAAAATCATCAACATTTTTAATTTTTTTTTTTATTTTTTCTGTGAATGGGAAATGCTTCATTTCATCTCAGTCTGGACCTTGCAGAGGGATTATCTATCACCTGCCTTTCCCTTTCCTGACTAGAATGGGCCCACATTTGTAACTACTGTGTTCCCCACACAGTAGGGGAAAGCTAGAAGCTAGAAATTACTTAATTGAAAAAAACATCAACAACAAATAAACTGGAGTGATATATAATTAATGGGGGGTTGGATGGAGTGGAGGAAAAGACATATTCTGTTGTTTCTCTTTCTTTCATATGTGTCACATACACGTCAGCTTTTTTAGTATCCTAAAAGCTGAGGCTGTGTAGTACAACAAAGAAATGGGCTCAGTGCATGTCCTGAATCAGACCCCAATGATCAGAAATGTTGCTTCTATGGACCAAGTAAAGAAATAAACTTTTGGTAAGATTTTGTTCAAGGAGTGTCACTGAAGAAAACCTTACATAAAGTTTATTTCCTAATACCTAATGACGCTGTCAATAAGAAACCTTTATAAAGCTTAATATGAAAGGTGTGCAAATTTGCTTTCTTTACGGATAAATCTGTCCAGACATTGAATTTAAATTTAGAGCGAAATTATATGAGGGTTATATTCTGAGTTGAAAGTGCCAGGGAATAATGGGAGGAAAAAGGTAAGGTAAGGAAAAAAAAAAGAGGCAATGGAAAGAGTTCAGACATATGCTTATTATGCCATAAGGCACTAGCTTATACTAAACAGTTTTAGACGGTGGAAATATTTTTTTCCTGAATCTATGATACCTGCATTCTTTCAAACACTAAAAACTTTATCAGAATATTAATTCCTGGAAAGATAAAAATATATTTTCTTGTACATTTTAGAAAACAGTTTCATAAAAAAGAAACTAAAATAAATTGTAATTCATTCAACATCCAGCCCCACCTTTTTAAATATTTCTTAAGTTTGTAGACTTAAAAAGGTCAGCAACCTAAAGAAATTAAATGAATAATATCTAGAAATTTGCACCCATAAAACAAGAGTTTTAAAATCTTACAGAAGTTACATGGTAAAAGGCAACAATTTATCATGAGCAGAGACTCAGGTGTAAAAATTATTCAGAATGAGAGTGCCCCTGCATATGAGTAAAAGAAAGCCTACGTGGCTCCTTTCCTTACAATTAAAAAAAAAAAAAAAAGAAGCTGCTTGTTGTAGGACCACAAATAAAGAAAAAAGAACTTAACAGCAGAGCGCGCTACATCTGAAACATTAATTGTGCTTTGTATATTCTGTACTGACACCTCCTTGGACACCTCAGGCTTCATTACACTCAGACTCCAAGGAAAAGAAGTTCTTGGGTATTCTAGAAAGCACTTGAGGAAAAATACAGAGCTGTTCCAAGTGTAAAGGCTGGGTTTTTAAAAAAATTCAAGAGAGATCAGTTTCTCAAAAACCTGTAGATTTTGCTGGGAAATATGTATCTAAGGTCTTCAGACTCATTTTGAATAATTGTCATCTCAAATCCATAACCCTGATAAAAAATATCATATCTACTAATATGTTGTAGGAAGAGTTTACTGAATTGTAGTTTCGTATGTTTATAAATGAAGCAGTGCATCTTAAGCCTTTCAGGCAACTTCATCTTTGTGAATGTTAATGACAATTTTGTTCACTCAGTTGGACTTATAGTCGTCCAACTTTTTAAATATTAGTAGGATTAAACACCTGTATCCTAAATATTATGTTTAATCCTAAATATTAGGATTAAACACCTGTATGAGTTATGTATCCTTTAAAAGGAAATATACAGAGTTCTGTTGATTTAGTGAGCTACACAAAGTACAGGAGGTGCCAGCAGTGTCTGTTGCAGATTGACTTCATTAATTAAATAAGACAAATCTGTGTTCGTACGAACAGGTTCTGATGATGCCCTGAGAACAGTGAACTGTTGGAGAGATTTAAAGATCCTTTATCTGTGGTGGTGGCCCTTTGAGACAAATAACAGACTGTGAGAGAGGAAAAGTATTTTCTCTCAATTTATGCTCAATTAGATTAAGTTGAAATATATGGGAAGTATAAAATAATTTACTGTGTATTCTCCAGAGATCAATTAACTAGAAATCTTGAAAAGTTTTATTAAAAATGTTTACAACAAAGATGTCCTGCCACACCACTGTCTGCTTTTCTTGTGAATCCTCTGCACCAAAGATTGAACATGTATCTCCATAAAACCTGTATGAATTTAATGATCTTTTTCATCACACAGAATGCCACTGCATCCTACTTTGTTGTAACTAAGGTTATTGGCAAGGCTTCAGGCTACAAAATGAACTTAGGGAAGACTCAGGAATGCTCCCCCCCTTACTGTGTGTAGCTATATTTATATAACTATACATATATATTTATGTGTATTCGCATTTATATGTTTATATATACGCACATACACACAAATGACCTCTTTCCCCAGCTCATGCGTACCTCCCATAGGACACACTTCATAGCTGGATTTCTGTGGAGAAAATAAGAATCACCACTGATTTAAAATACCTTTGTTTTGACCTATAAATCTCAGATAGTTCTACACAGAGAAAAGACTCCTGTTTACCTGGAAATATTATTCTTATTATAAGGAGAGTCCTTCTGTATGAAATGGAATATGCATGCTCCAAAAACCCACAATGCCTAAGAAAGCTTGTGTTTCCTTTTCACTAGTTGGTGGGGACATAGTTCTTGATCACATCCATTTGTATCTGACAACATCCATCTTGCCATTTTATTCCTAAAAACTGGATCTCCAGTGTGGGTCCCTTGACCTTACTTTGTTTTATGGCAAAACCAGCCTTCAGA
Source organism: Balaeniceps rex (assembly GCA_013401315.1). Lineage (NCBI taxonomy): Eukaryota > Metazoa > Chordata > Aves > Pelecaniformes > Balaenicipitidae > Balaeniceps > Balaeniceps rex. The sequence goes on along the minus strand of VYZW01039318.1, from coordinate 14,201 downwards.
AGGATTTGGACTATTTTCTTCCCTTTCTCAAAAACCTCTTCTGCTGTGTTGCCCCACACGATGAAGTCATCAATGTACTGCAGGTGTTGCAGAGCTTCACCCTGTTCCAATGCAGTCTGGATCAGTCCATGACAAATGGCAAATTTCCACCCCTGGGGCATTCACTACCAGGTGTACTGGACACCCCTCCAAGTGAAAGCAAACTGTGGCCTGCACTCTGCTGCCAAAGGGATTGAGAAAAATGCATTAGCAATATCACTTGTGGCATACCACTTGGCTGCCTTTGACTCCAGTTCATATTGAAGTTCTAGCATGTCCAGCACGGCAGTACTCAGTGGTGACATGACTTCATTCAGGCCACAATAATCTACTGTTAGTCTCCATTAGACTTTTGCACTGGC
>VYZW01039317.1:3666-31582 GCA_013401315.1 Balaeniceps rex | reverse complement strand
AGAGGACATCATGGTCCCTGTCAAGAACATCATGATGCTGGATCGTCCATGAGGTCCCAGCAAGGACTACAGAAGTCTCTATCTCAGGCTTACTGCCAGGGCGCTATTCTTCTGTACAAAGACTGTTTATTTCACCTTTGTCAGTGACACCTCCCTGGTGACCTCTCTTCCTCTGTGCTAGAACATTGCATAAGAGAGGTTGAGAGAGGTAAGTCTGGGTCTGTCTGCCTTTGAGGAAACCACAGGGTGAGAACAACAAAACAAAGCTGGACACGATCTNACAAAACAAAGGTGGACACGATCTCACCGAGCTTGAGACGCCAGTCCCGCAGTAAGGCGGGTTTGGAGTTCACAGACAGTAGATACCCTGATGGACTGACATCTCCCCTGGCACACCAAGCAGTCTATGCAGCTGGACTCACATTTCAGTGTAGAAAAGTGTAGTCCTCTGGGGGCCACAGCCATATCAGAAACCAAAGATGTCAGAACTGAGATGGTCAGACAGTATGACAGGGAAATGTCTTTTCATATACTTTTGGGAGCTGTTTGTAAATTAAATGTTCTACATTGTATCACATATTCTGACTTTGGACAAACTGATTTATTTAAGCCAAGAAAGCCGATCAGCTTGGGCATTTAAATAGATAGGTAAGGGCAGAAGTCACAGAACCCCACACTTTCACTTGTAACTGGCAGAAAGCTTTTGAAATATATCAGAATGAATATGATTCACATATGGGGCACTAACAAAATTTAAATAAATGTAATTTAAAATCAGATGTTCTTACTACCACTGAACTGCTGCATATTAAAAGACAAGGAAGAGGGATTTATTTGTTATCATGGCATAAAACTGAGTTTTGCAAAATATAGATTTGTGGAAATCTCTGTTTCCATGTCAACTGAGAAGAAATATGCCCAGAAGAGTTAATCCTTACAGAACATTTGGTAACCTGAGTTAGGTAAATGAAACCTTACAGCAGGTAACTTACAAAACATCTTTTTAATTTAGTAGAGTGAGATACAAGAGCTCTCTTATTTATGCAAGATGTTTGTATAATCAACAAGATCTGGAAAATTTAGGAAATTACACAGTACGCTACAAACAGGATGTTAGGGATGACCTGAGGCTGAAAAATAATTACGGAAACCACTTCTATGTTGTAACCATGTTACTATGTTTGTACCCTATATTCTTGTTAAAAATGAAACATTGGTACCACAAGTGGAAGGAGAACTAGAGACATACTGGGAAGCAAGTTTGGAAGGAAAAGTATTTTCGTCATATTTTAGAAGCTCTGTTCTGCTCTTAGAAACAAGAGAAAATTGCTCTGAAGCTACTGAAGTCTGAAATATTATGCCTGAAAGAAAAACATTACCCTGACTTCATTTGTAGGACTCTGATTACAGTTTTCACAGACAGAATTTCTTCCTAAGGGCAAAATTAAAAACACGGAACAATTACAGGCAGGACCAACACTTTAAAACTAATTTTGTAAAACAGACCAAGAAATTCCCTTGAGTTCTAGACTCAGTATGACCATGTTCGCTTCTTTGTTACTGGTTCTAGTTCTCATCCTAATGGCCACTACTCTAAAAATCTGCTGTTCAGAAGTGTGAGCGGATGCTTAATTTACATTCGTGTACTGCAAACAGTTTTAAATTGACATTAGCTGTACAGTCAGGACAACTGCATGTGCATTGGTCTCTGTAACCAGGTCCATCCAATCTAAGCACTCATTAATTTCCAGATTGCAAGGTGTAAAACCACACAAAAACTACAAAGTAATGGCTTTAAGTTTAAAGCCATTTAAAGCCATGGCTTTAAGTGTAAAGATATGGTTTAGGAACAAATGTGCTATTTCCTCTTACGGTGTCTTTTATCCCTTGGAAAATCATGAAAAATGGTTAAAACAAAAATTAAGTTCTGTATTATCTGGTAGGCTCAGTCAATGTTCAGTAATCACTAACGCAGAACATTTCTGTTTTGTTACATGAACACTTTTTTTAAAAGAGCTGCAAGAAAGAGATGGTAAGAAATAAACTGAAAGAGCACTTGCAACAATAAAAAATTCATACAATAACTGCTATAGGTATGTATTCCTTATTTAACAGAGATAAGTAACGGCCTGCAGCATTCACTTTAACTAGAGCCATAGATCACTGGGCCATCAGTTTCTCACCTGGCATCTAGGTTGCCAAGTCAAAGTAACTACAGCTTATTTTTGACCTGTGAAATTGATCTGTTTTCTAGGTGGGGCAGGCTATCACAGATTGAAAAGAGCAATTTTGAGACTTAACCCTGTGACTATGGGGGGTTCACTGGCCAGCTATCTCAGATTTTATAATGCCTCTGTTTATCTCTGCCAAATAAGAATCTCTAGAATGAAAACATTTGACTGTTGTTAGCTGGTTTTGTACCTGGCAGCCTCTTCAAACTGTATGTCATCCATAGACACTGTCACACAAGACACACCGGCATGTTTCTCAGCTTCAAAAGAGACACACGGACACACAATTACCACATTGCATTTGCAGCAAGCTATTAACTTATACACTTGTGCATAAGAGACAGAGATGAAACACAGTAGATCCCAGTTCTTCTTTTGATCTAATGCAAGTCTGCGCTGGACCCCTAGGAAAAAAGAAGCTAAATAAGATTAAAGTTAATATTTACCATGAAATAGGGGTAACATCAGGAGATGAGATTAGATGATGATAATGATCCTACTGAGTTTGAAAAGCTCTATTTAAGGTCTTTCTCTAAAAATGAACGTTCTGGTAAGAGAGTGCTAACAAGCGCGTTGCAGGACACAAAGAGTCACAAAGCATTAACAAGCCTACAGAAGTCTCAGCAATCTCCCTCAAAACAGGATGTTGTGAATATCAGCTATGTTAAATCAGTGTGGACCTTTTATGTCAGTTGAGGATTCTCAGACACAGGAGAAAGATCTACTGGCTTATTAGCGTCACCATAGCAGTGGAAAGCAGGTAAGTACATGTCCTCAGTGCTGTACTAAAAATGCAAGAATTAAATAAAACCACACAAGATTTAAAAAATCAAAACTGAGTATTTACTTATTGTGAAATATTTTTACCAAAATGTGAACTGTGTTCTTCATCTCCCTAGGATGCATTTGGTTATGAAAAATAATGCACCCTATTTGTATCAATTATGAAAGTTCATCTGGAAAAGGTAAACATCTTCTTTTCTGCTAATATTTAATAGCCTGTTATCTTTTTACAGCAAGTTATTGTGATTTATTATTTATTTGACCATAGCACCTAGAGTTCAAGTCAGAGGATAAATCTCCACCACACTAGGAGCTGTATCAACACAGGGAACCCCTGCTCCAAAAAGTTTCCTGAGTGACAGAGGCCAGAGAGAGGACTAGCAGGAAACCTAGAAAATAGCACTGCACAACAGGCAGGAGTTCTAACTCACAAGCAGCCCAATATTTTTAGTGAGCATCGCAAGAAAAAGCTTGGAAAAATGAGAGGACAATGTGCAAGTTATATCAGTATCCGAGGAGTTCCCTTTGAAAGTATGAGGGTAAAACACACGAAGGCACTTATCAGAAACACAGCAAACTGTGATGAATGGGAAGAGGTCACTGACGACTAAGAGGCTGGAGTCACCACTGTGATAGGTAATGCAAGGTGATGAGTAAGACCATGATAGTCATAAATAGCTTCAAAAGTGAGGAACCAGACAGGTGGATCATGTCTAAAGCAGCAGGATATGAAATGAGGAAGGTGCAAAGCCCGGGCAGTTACAACCGCACCAGCTGGCACTAATGTGGGTGAAAGATGGTAAAGCCAAACAAATCCCTGCCTGGAATGTTGAGTCTGCTGTGAGACAAAAAGCAAAGCGAGGAAAGGTGTTAAAAATCCTTTGCGTGCGACAGGATTAGCCCTGTGGGGTGAGTGACTGCTGCTGCCCTAAGCCTAACCAAGTAAAAACAATTATGAAAGGTGGATTGAAAGTGAGCTCCGGTGGCAGATTTGCATGATGAAGATCATCACAGCTTAACTGAAGTCCAGGGAGCAAGGATGAAATGCTGTAGCAGCTGGGGCTCTGCCACTTCAGAGCAGGGACTCAAGTTCAGGGGTTGCGGAGATCAGCTCAGAGTCACTCTGCAAAGAGCACCGTTAAGGGGTAAGTCACTGAAGGGCTGAAATCAAATGACTCCCTCGCGCTAAAATAAATCTCAAAAAAAGTGTGATCATACTGGGAAGCTGCTACATGCTCAGTAGTTACTGGGTTATTGTGTGGGACAAGTTCTTCAGGATCCCAACTCCTTCTATATAGGAAGAGCAGATTACGTAAAGCTGCACCGAGAACAGCACACACACCTACGCAGTGAGCGCAGCACGGTCACCACGTCGCATGGAGACGCCACCCAGACGTGAGTTCCCCAAATATACCCGCTGTTCTCTGCAAGGCTGATTATGGACTGCTAATGTATGCAGCTGTACTTGGAAACAGAGTTCACTGACAGCAGAGACGGCAGAGCCTTGGGTTTTCTTAGTGCTTGAGATGCGGCTTTCACTTCCAGAAGTTAGCTGAGGAGATTTTAAAAGTTTTCAAAGCTGAGTTACACCAGACACAGTGCTCTGCATGGTGGTTGGATTTGTGGTTGGTTTTTTTTCTTTCCATCCATGCGCCAATATTCTTAAATTAGTACTTTTCTTTCTTCTAGTATTTCTCTTTTTTTCATCCCTTTTTTCCCTCCGCTGCTCTCTTTTTTTAATCCTCCTCATCCTAACCGCCCCCGTCACCCCCTTCTTCACTCTCCCCTGAGACGTGACACTGCTCTCCAGCCCCACAAGCTTTCTCATTCCCTTGATGCCCGTTCCTAATCCGAACCCCCAAATCTCACACACACGCCCCGGCTGAAACCTTCCCTCAAGCCTCCCTCCCAGCTCCCCAGGGGCAAAATTTCGCCGCCTCCTCTCCTGTCACCAGCAAATATCGGCACGGGCCTGCCGGTTTCCAGGAAAGGAGACGCTCTCCCCACACAGCCGACAGGTTTAAGGCGCATTTCTGAGGGGGGGCGGGCACAGTGCGGCCCCCGGGGCAGACGGGCAGACGGCGGCGGGCCGCCTCTCCCCTCGGCCCTGAGGCGACGCTCTCCCGCCCGCCGTCACCCCCGGCCGGCCCGCTCCCGCCCCTTTCTGTACCTGCGAGGCAGGCGGTGGCGTCCATCCACTCGAGGAGCTGCCCGGCGCTCAGCTCCCCGCGGGTGTTGGCGTGGGCCGGGCAGACGGCCTGGCACATGCAGACGTCGTCGCCCGCCGCCCCCCCGCGCCACTCCATGGGTGCGGAGTGAGGGGGGGCAGCGGCGGCCGGGGCTCCCCCGGGCACGGCCGGGCAGCGCTGGCCCGCCCCGGCCTCTCCGCTGCCTGACGGTCTGGGGCGGGCCGGTCCCGCCCCAAAGCCAGGGCCGAGGTGGCATCACCTCCTCCGGCGGGGGCCGGGCCGGGGCCGCGCCGCTGCGGGGTGGCGGCAAGGAGCGGCCGCGATGAGGTGACGGGGGTGCCGGAGCGCTTACAGGGGCACCGCAGAGCGAACGCGGCCCGCGCCGGGGAGAGGAGGGCGGCAGCAGGGTTGCGGCCCGCTTTTACACCCGGCTGCCCGCTTCCATCCCCCGGGGCACCTGCCCCGGGGCCTCCGAGGCCGCCTCACGGCCTGGCATCAGCCACCACCATGGCAGGGCCGCCGAGAGCGTGCGCCGGTCCGGCTAGCGGGTTTTGGTGTGTGCATTGCCACTGAAATACTTATAATCCGGCTCAGATTATTATTTTTTCTTTCTTTTTTTGAAGTCTTGCTCACTCAATGTTGTCACCGCCTTGACAGCCTGGCAGATGGGCCCTGGGAAGACACGTTCCCATCTCCTGATGCTAGTGAGCCCGGTTGCGAGGTGCCGCAGCCTGGTGAACCGCTGTCACTGCCAGTACGGACATGTGGACACCTGCCCTGGTCATGTATTCACATGGGAGTTAATAACCAGAGACCTCACAGAGGGCTTCTCATCTTACCTCCTCCTCCTCACATGGCTGGTAAGGTGCTGCAGGATATTGCTCTTGCAAACTGTGAAAATTACAAGCACTGCTGAGGAAGAGCTGAGCAATGGCTTTTGAACAGGTCAGGAAAGTCAGTGTTTTGACTATTGCCATGGATACAGCATTGCTACTATTGAGGGCTCAACCAGGTGAAGAGGGCAGTTTGGAGAAGCTGACAGGCTGGGCTGGTCGGTGGGGCAGCCATGTTGCTTCCACGAAGCAGAGTGTGTAACCTGTAAATGATGTGTAAGTAAGGACTGCAAAGGTTATATTTGACTCTCTGCTATTCCTCACCACCCCCCCCGCCCGAGGTGTTGTAAATAGCATGGGTTTTGATAGAGGAGCAAGACTGACTGTTTTCTGTAGCCTTTCTTTGCAGCTTTTCCTCTTTGTCATCTAGCTATGACTTGTTACCCACTATTCCAATGACAGGCTTCCTGTGTTTATTAAAAACATACATAAAAGAATTTATGCCATGAATGCTTGTTCATTTAAACATTGTTAAAGATCCAGCTTTAACCCATAACAGCCGGGAAAATGTGAATTTTAACCAACCTGCCTCACCAAGATAAAGTTTCTCAGTGCAGTAGGGATTTTCTTCCCACACGGTCTATCATTGCACTACAGCAAGATCTGTGTTTCTTTGTCACATACTCTTTTAGCAAGCAACAGGATGGCTGTACCACCATACTAGTTACATTCCAGAGGATACCGGCTTTGAAAATCAGCATGCTGTGCTATTCCCTAGATTTATTTCTGTTCTGTTCCTCCAGAAAAAAGTTTGTATCGATTTCTCTTCTTCAAGTGCATTCTGTGAAAGAAAGAAGCAGATGCTCTTGGAAGTGGCAGTGGCATAGCTCAGTCTTGCTACCTGAATGGGGTTTGTAAATAGTATGCAGCCAGTATTTTCTCCTTCCTCATCTGCTCAATCCAGATGACAAAAACCAGGTATCAGCTTCTCACAGCATAGATCCTGGATGTCAGAAGGAAGAGTCTTTAAACAGAACTAACCCCTTTTCTATTAAAAAAAAAATTAACTTGTGTTCTGCCTGCCTAGACCCGTAATTTGTAAATTTGTTTTCAGGTTTACCTTGTCACGTTCATTGACCAGGCTTTCTCTAAGATAATGCTTATTTGTTCTTTCACAGGTAGCTTTCACCTCCATTTAACATAGTCCCAGTGATCAGGTGTTTGGCCTGTAATATATCTGTTGTCTGCTGTGAGATTAGGAGCTACAAAGCTGTTAGTATCACAGAGAGGTGAAAGTAAAATCTAAATCCGCTCACGTCTAAAACTTTCTGAAGTACGTGGAGGAGTACATGCTGGGTGAGTGATCAGAGGACCTCTCTTAGGCTGTATGAAGGAGTTTAGAAAACAGAAAAGGTAACTTCTCTCGTTTCTGTCAGGGTAAGGGAAAGCTGGTATTTGAGAAAGACCTCAGAGCTGCACGTACTTCTTGATTTCTAAGGGAAGGATGTCACTTGAAAGATGTCCTGTGGAAGTAGGAGCTGCACTTGCAGAACAGGAATAGCCACCCAGGATCCAAATGAGCAATACACATGGCTTCCACTCCTGTGGACACTTGGCAGACACACCTGGAGAGTGAGGTGAGGGAACTCACAGCCTAAAACGCCCTTTTGCCAAACGAGCCCCTGCTTTTGTAAGCCGCATTTCTCCTGCCCTGCAGCTCCTCTTCTTGGACCCTGCCTGCTGTGGTAACAGGCCTAATGCCCGTCTTCCAGCCAGCTTCAGCAACTCCTTTCTCTGAAGTCCCTTATGCTCCTTTAGCTTCTTACGGTCTCCACTGGAGTAACTGAGTATTTTACAGCATTCAGTGTATTTGTCCTCAGAAAATACCTGCAAGGTCAGTATTGTTCTTTGACAGCTGAAAAATTAGTGAAATTAAGTTACTGGCCCACGTTCACAGAGGAGATCTATACTTTTCAATGGTTTCCCAGTTGAAAAGTACCTTCTGTGGCACAGTAGCCCATACCAGCACCTCTGGCGTCACCACCAGATGAAGGTGGCTAAGGCAGGTTCTGGCAAGCATCTTTGTGAAACATCACATTTCTCTTTATTGATGCCCACTGTGGCAAGAGAAACAAATGGTCAAAGGCAGATGGAGGATGCCTTACGTCACTCAGTCACCGTCTTTGGTGAAATTGTTCTTTTGAAATGAGAACTGGTTGTGAATTAGAGTGAGCTCAACTTTAAAAGTTTGGTCAAGCAACTAAGAAATTGGCTTCCCTTCAAAACTGTTGCTTGCTAATGCAGTTTTAAAATGTTTTTGTCAATAAATGATTCACACTTAATGGCTTGAGGCTTCTCCTGCTGAACTGAAATTGTAAAAACAGCAACAGGTGTAGTACTGGTTTAAACACATTGACAAAGAAAAAGCAGAATGGATATTAGGTTATCATCTCCTAGTTAACATGCATTTGTAAGTGAAGTAACTAACTTGCCTGTAGAGGAATTGTGCCAGAAAAGGTAAGGCATTTTATTAATAAAACATGAGCCCAGTATTAGATGTGAATAAATCTTCTGTAAAGTAAAGCCATTAGCACGAGCAAGAAGTACTATTCCATCATACAGCACATAGACAGCTAGCAGCCTGCTCAACTAATAGCGTAACTGCTCCAGACCGGCATTTCATCCAAGTTAGAATTTATTCTGAGAAATGGTATGGAACAAAGGGGTAGTAAAGGAGGTCCGATTAAGAACCAAAATTCCACAGAAGCCTGTAATATAGAATTGGTTTTTGGGTTTCTACCAAAATTCCTTCTACATTTAAACAGATTTATGCACGACTGGAGAGCTTTAGTGTTCCTTGAGAAATAACAGACTAATGTGATGATCGTGACATCATTAACACCTCCACAAATCTTTTCTTACCAATGGAGTCAGCAGCTGTAGGACACGCCTCCAAAATGGATCTTTTCAGTAATGTTTTAAATACAGATGTCAGTTATTGCAGTAAATCAACTGCAATAGATAGCTGTGCATCTTTGTAGACCATATTATTCTATAGTCTTGAAACAAATGTATTACTGCCTGAGGTTATAAATGTTTTAGAGATTCGTATGTTTCTTTCATAACCCTAGTTATTCATGGGAAGAAAGTGGGGTTTTTGACACAGTTTGTGAAAATACAACTACTTCTTGTAAAATGAAACTTTATTCTAAAATGTATCCAAAATTGCAAGACACAAGCACCATTAAACAGATAAATAATCATATATTTATGTACAGAGAGCATTGAAACACAAAACAATTATTAATATAATTCTTATACCATTTTAATGAGTATCCATCAATAAAACTTTACAATTTAAAGAAGACTTTTCAGTTGCAAAACAGTTGTAAAATCATATGTATAAATTATGTTTACTACAATTCCAATAACAGAGGCAAAGTAAAATACAAAAATAATAATCAATACTGCAAATTCAAATACAAAACCCAAAGTAATGCTGCACAGATACTTATGTACACTAGATGAATTGATGCAGCTAGGCAGTGCAACGAATTAACTCTTTATTTTAACTTATCACAAAATGGAACCACCATGTTGGCAAATAGAAGAAAATATATTTTTTGAATAATTCATAGTGCATTTTGAAGTTAGACTTTATAAAATGATTGTTGAGTGATATACTTCTAAAATTCCCCATGTGATCTGAGATTCCCCAACTCCTCTCCCACGAAATAAAAGTACAAATGACAAAAGCTAAAAACCCCACTGTAATACAGAGTCTGATGTACTGGTACCATCTTGATTTTTNAGGCAGATGGAAGATGCCTTGCATTCAAACATGTATGTCACTGAGTCTTCAGTGAAATTTTTGTTTTGAAATGAGGATTGGTGGTGAATTAGAGTGTTAAAAAGTGTGAGTGTTTTAAAAGTTTGGGTAACCGAGTAAGAAATTGGCTCCCCTGCAGAACTGTTCTTTCCTAATGAACTTTTAAAAAGTTTTTGTCAATAAATAATTCACACTTAATGGCTTGAAGCTTCTTGTGTTGAACCAAAACAGTAAAAACAGCAACAACAAAAACAGGTGTGGTACTGTTTTAAATACATTTACAAAGAAAAACCAAAATGGATACTAGATTTTTATGTCCTGATAACATGCATTTGTAATTGAAGCAACATAATTTTAAAAGCTTTGCGTAGCATGATAACATACCTCATGAGTGCTGTGAAGAACAAGACACAGCACAACAGCTTTAAAGAAATTGTGCCAGAAGAGGTAAGGCACTTTATTAATAAAAGATTAGCTCAGTATTAGATGTGGATAAATATTCTATAAAGTAAAGCCATTAGAGCTAGCAAGAAATACTACTCAGTTGTACAGTATGTAGACAGTTAGCAACCAGCTCAACTAACAATGTAACTGCTCCTGACTGAAATTTCAGCCAAAGTAGAATTTATTCCAAGAATTATAGAACAGAGGGCTAGTAAAGGAGTTCCGATTTAGAACCAAAATTTTCCATCATTTAGAAAGCTGTATTCTAGAATAGTGTTTTAGGTTTCTACCAAAATTCTTTCAATATTTAAACAGATGTAAGTAAGATTGGAGAGTTTTAGTATGACTTACAGACTAACATGATAATTGTGACATTGTAAGGTGTATAAAAGGCCTTTACAAATATTTTTTACCAATGTCAGCAACTGCAGGACATGCCTCCAAAATGTTTCTTTTGGGTGATGTTTTAAATACAGATGTCAGTTACTGAAGTAAATTGACTACAATATCTAGCTTTGTGTCTTTATAGACTATATACTTCTATATTCTTGAAAAAAAGGTATTACTGCCTGAAGTCATAAATGCTTTAGAGGTTTATATGTTTCTGTCATAACCCCATTTATTCCTGGGAAAAAAGGGTTTTTTTGACACAGTTTTTGAAAATACAACTACTTCTTGTAAAATTAAACTTTATTCTAAAATGTGTCCAAAATTGCAAGACACAAGCACCATTAAACAGATAAATAGACATATATTTATGTACAGAGAGCATCAAAACACAAAACAATTGTTAATATAATTCTTATACCATTTTAATGAGTATCCATCAATAAAACTTTACAATTTAAAGAAGACTTTTCAGTTGCAAAACAGTTGTAAAATCATATGTATAAATTATGTTTACTACAATTCCAATAACAGAGGCAAAGTAAAATACAAAAATAATAATCAATACTGCAAATTCAAATACAAAACCCAAAGTAATGCTGCACAGGTACATATGTACACTGGATGAATTCATGCAGCTAGGCAGTGCAACAAATTAACTGCTGAGTTTAACTTATCACAAAATGGAACAACCATGTCGGCAAACAGAAGAAAATATATTTTTGTAATAAATCATAGTGCATTTTGAAGTTAGACTTTATAAAATGATTGTTGAGTGATATACTTCTAAAATTCCCCATGTGATCTGAGATTCCCCAACTCCTCTCCCACGAAATAAAAGTACAAATGACAAAAGCTAAAAACCCCACTGTAATACAGAGTCTGATGTACTGGTACCATCTTGATTTTTTTTTTGTTCTCGGTATCAGACTTGTTTGCAAGTGTCCATGTCCACAGGGACATGTGTTACTCCTTGCTATCAAAAGTAAACCTTTCATGCTGCAATGCTGCCTCCATAAACTGAATCTCACATGATACTTAGACTGCACTGGTTTAAAGGGACACAGCTGAGCCTTGGAAAAAAGAACTCTTAAATCCCTATGAAGTACAGAGAGAGAGTAAAACAGAGGATAGAGAGACCTCGTTATTCCTGAAGCTTCTATCCCTGATTGCTTTAATTACATAAACACAGATTAACATAAGAGGCTTTTATGGCTTGGATGAAATTTCTGCTAATTTGCTGGGCAAGCACAAAGCCCATGTTTTTCCACAGGGCTTGCCTTTCACAGTGCAGAAGGCTACAGACTATTTTGGTTGGTGAAAGGAAGTCTCAGGTAACTATACAGAAAAGTACTTCCGTGGTGAAAATGTATTAAAGAAACAAAATCAAAACGGAACCTCTTGGGAACTGTGATTTCTTGTGTAAAAGACTAAAACATGACTGTTCACCCTTCAGTTCTGCGTTGGTTGGTGTATCATGAACATGTAGATAAAACCAAGGTTCATACCTCATTGAATATTACTGGTTAAGTGTCAAAATTAGATGAGATACAATTACACAGTCTGACACTTTTTTTTTCTTAAAATCTCAAGTGATAAGCACGCTCAGTGTTTTCACTAGGAAGTTACTGCTAAAATGCTACATTTCTTTGCTGAGAAGACACTAATTTACAGCAGCCTGTAAACTACTGAAGAGTTGCTCCCTGCATCCTTTGTGCTTCCAAAACCCCCTTTCAAGCCATCGTTAACTTTCAAGTTAATGGGAGTTCCGAGCAAAAAAAGGATGCAGAAAAACACCTTTATTGGGTAAACAATGTAGCAATTTATACAGCAGCATTTCTAAATTTCCAACATGCAAGCACGCGTAGAGAGAAGCAAAGAGACAGCATGCACTGCAATGATATGTCATTGTGCTTGTGTCTGGTGAGAATACTATGACATTTTCACACGGCAACACATAAACATTATCCCCAGAAGACTCAAATAGCCAGTATTGATGAAGCCATCAGCTACTATGTAGTAAAGATCATCCCAAAAGAGGGAAGAAGTTCATCTGCTCGTAGCTTATAGATACTGAAGCTGAAGAGAATTACAAAGGCACGATACAAGCCTATATTTCTTGTAAATTATATATATTCATATATTTTTGCTCATACCACCTCAAGATACTGAATGGTAAAATAATAACTGAAGATACAAATGTTAATTGAAAGTCAAGCACTAAAAATAAATGATTGCTGGAGAGATAGCTCATTACTCGCTGCATTCCTACCTTTCCTGGGTGGTGAGCTTGTCCACCTTTCCTCCATTGGCTGACAATACTCATCAGGATATTCGAGAACATGGTGATCCAGCAAGAAAACTGGAAGAATGTCAGCTGACAGACAGAATGGCTTTATGCATCTGAAAACTTGTCAGTCAGTGGCTGCCACAGCAATCTTTCCCACTGCAACTGTTTTACCTTTGGCCCAGAATTCACTGAGAACCCAGAAACTGTAACTGGAAATTCATACGCATTTTCATGCAGAGATGAGGCTAAGTTAATCCGTGAAGATAACATTTTGGTTAAGTTCAGCACTCAAAATATTGAACAGCAGAGCAGGGATTGTACTAGCATATCATAAAAAACAATTTTCAATTTTTCTATTCATAGCTACACGATGCATATCATTTTCAACACTGAATGACTCACAACTAGGGAAATAAAGCAAAAGTATCAATACCACTCCTGTTAAACTCACAAAAAAATTATACCCACTTCTGTGTAAGGAAGTTATATGGCAACTTTGGAGGCAGCCGTGTCTCAGGCCCAGCTGTGAGAATGTGGACACTTCATGAAGGTGAAAAGGTGCAGGTTGCGCCATTTGCATTTTTAAACTTCAGCTGTTCCTCAGCTCGTAACAAGAACTGGTACAACTGCTGTTATGATTTCGTACCGGCAGTTAATGAAGAAAGACATCAAGTTGAACTCGAATAAGGAAGGTGGATGGTGCAAGCCTGAGGTGGAACCTGCTATAAATGGGCTTTGCTAATCCACAGTAACGCTGTCTGCAAAGATCTGGTCTATCTGAAACTGGATACTTTCCTCATCTCCAAACCAGCATGTGAAATCATATATGTTTACCTCAAGTTTACCAAAAAAACCCCCATAAACTGCCATTACTACCTGTATTCTCACAATCCTAAATTAGGAGGGCCTAGATTTATTCCTTAAAGCTCTTAGGAAAGGAATCTTTAGCCATCCCTAGAAAGTATGAACATTAGTATCTTAGTTACAACCTCACAGCTGAATTTAAAAGTAGCATATGCTATTGCTGGTGTTGATTCATCTATGCCATGGTTTCTTCATGAGTTGCTTTCAATGAATGAATCAGTGCAGGCAAAGAGTGAGAGAGCCCACTGAACAAATAAAGGTGGGGATTTCTAGGCAGGTGTAAACCTTCTAGAAATGTTCAAACAAGTTAGTTCAAGTTACACCTGTTTATAAAAAAGGAAGTAAAGATGAAGAAAATAGCAAGTGTGGGGCAGAAATCTGGTGTTTGAGATTGGAGGATTCAGAAACTCATCTGGAAGCCACTCAGTTCAGGTTCTTAGGAGCTGCATTGTTCTTGCCCATACCAGGGCTCAAATAAATACTTTTGTGTACAGGGATGTGAAGCTAAATATAAACAGTTGGATTCATTCCACCTAATTGTAGGCCTTTAAAAGCATGCAGGATTCATCAGTGGAGAGGGCAATTGATGCCATAATACAATCTTCCAGAGGCATCTCCTCTTCTGCCCCTCCTCTGACTTACAGAAGAGACCTAGGCTGGTAATTTTTAGGCGGCTAAAATTAAGGTAGGATGAATCAGGCCACAGAGTGGAGCAGAAACAAGTCTGATGTGGTGGTACAGCGTTACCATTACAAAACACAGTCTGTAATAGCCTTGTCTGAGGCTCCAGCCCGGGTACGCTTTGTGGTTAGTGACCCACACAATCCATGTCTTTGCAGGTCCCCAGTCTTGCAAGGAATTTTTTAAGATAAAACAGTGAGGCTTGATTTTATGACCTTGTTTCCCTTGTTTGGTCCTTAGACAAGGCAGCTTCTCCGAACACTGGGTTCCTGGAGCTGTACTACACTGGCTGTCAGACGCACTCTCTGAGGGGAGGCTCTCTCAATACCCAAAGGGACACAGGGTTGTATTTTGGTACAACAGAGCTAACACCACCAAACCTCCCAGTGCTTCAACAGCTGTGGAAAACAGCTGTATATTTCAAACAGGATTTTGAAAGAAGGGAAGCCTTCAGGGGCAGGTCTGTTTCCTGACACAGTCGAAGGGCTTCAAATAAAGATATATCCGTGGTACAACTCCTTCCCAGGGCTGCAGCTGGGGTAGTTACAATTCCCCAAAGCAAGATCCTAAACCATTTGGAAAGGGATCACTGTCAGGCAGCATGCTGGACCTCTCACCAACATGGACTACTGCCCTTCTGAAACCATCCCAGAGGCTGCTTTTAGAAGTTAGACACAAGGTCTGGAGAAGTTCGCAGTTAGAGTGGTTACTCATCCTAACACAACACTCACACAAGTCCGCATATTTGTGATGCTGTGGGAATTGTGTATCGACATGCTTTTGAACTCTTTTCAGTGTGGCACGGATTGGCTCTTTGTGGTAGCTGTCAATAATGAAGATGAAGCACACCCTGTGGAGAAATACAGCTGTTCTGAAGTACACAAACTTTGTGAGAACCCCAATATTACCAACATTAATGCTTAAGGTCAGAGGCAGTATCAAGTTTTGCATGTATTTTCTACTTTAATATTTATATTGACAAATTTAATTCTTGCTGGTTTGGAAAATTACTGAGGTTTTCTTTACTTCCAAAGAGTGGAGTTTGAACATTAGGTTTGACGATGTTCAAAGTCATTCTTTGTCCAAAATACTCTTGCCTAATTGTTTAAATGTGACCTGTAAATACTTGGGATTATGGGATTGGGATTACCCTGTTGTTCTCTGTAAAGGGCTGAAGCAATCTGTAGAAACATTTTTTTTTTTACCTTAGAAATATGGAGAATTTATCTACAGAATGGCTTGGAAGTGTGAGGAACATTTATTGCAAGTACTCAAAGTCTTATGTGAAAAGGTGAAGGTGCAAAGTCACTAACAAACACTGCCTTTATTCAAAAGATTAACCTAGTCATTTAAACTATCAATAAAAACAAACAAAACACAGAATTTAAAATAATCCAAGTAAGAATCCCCTTCCACTTTCCCAGCTTTTTTACTTTTCCCGTCACTGTCTTTCAGTCTAGACAGGACTTGAATTTCTGATGTCAGAAACCAGCAAAGAACACAGACACATTTTCAGCTCTTTGCTGTTTATCATAAAATACTAATAAAAAAAAGAATCCAGAGTTCAAGAATTCAGATTATTTTTCTATCTTGATAAACAGACAAATAATTAAATTCTCCTTAAAACTGCCTCACGTAAAGCTTGTCATAGCTGGGGATGAGGACACAATACGGAGGCAGCGCTTTAGCCCGTGCATATCCTTTAGAGACGGGCTTCTGTCCTGGCACGGATGCAGAAGTTTTTTGGGAAAAAAAAGACACCCCAGAGGAAGTTCACTTAGTGCAAGGAAGCCTGTAGGCTGGAGGCTCTCTCTCCGACAGTCTGCTGAGGTCCTGTAGCCTGCCTTTGCCAGGGGACAGCAAAAGGAGAGACTTTCTTTCCCTCCCGGGTAGTTCCCTGCGCAGGGTCCGACCTCTCAGGCTTGCAGGCAGCTGTGGTTGGAAAGCACACACTGCATACCCGGCACAGAGCCACGAAATGTGCTCACCGGCAGCTGCCTGTTGTCTGCTAAAATCCAACCCAAAGCTCTCAAAAAGGATACAAACTGGGTTGAATTCGCTGTACGTTACATTTAAAATTCCTGTAAATGGCTTATATATCTGCTGTTTGAAATAAATTCTGAAACCACTAAGCGTGCTTAACAAAGCTTTAACTGTATGTGAACAGCAAGTTTTGAGGACAGAACAAGTACTGTTGTATATAATACACATGGCTGTACAATCAAAAGCCACCTCTTTCTTCAAAACAAGATTTACAGTAATCAGCAATGGTGACAAGGCTTCTTACACAAAACCTACAGGAATTTACAGAATATGCATGGATCACTGAGGTTATAATGCCAGCAGTAGACTACACGAGTATCTTGTGCAACGTGAACGAAGTTGACAATAGTTTACCAGTGCTTTAAGTAATTCACATAAATATGCTAACCCACCAGCTATCGAATCTTCCTCCTCTCCCCACCAGAAACAAGTGTTTGCCAGATGCATGTACAGCAATCCATAAAAAAATTCATTTGTTTTTGTGGTTTTAGGCAAACATGCACAAAATAGATGCACTGCAACATTTTTGCAAGGGGATACTTGCCACAAAAAAAGCCCTCAAAATTGGGTCTCTAAGCATATACAGCATTTTGATTCACAACTCTCAAATAGCCACTACAAGGCTAAAAATGTTTATTGTATGGATGCTTTTTGTCCCCTCCCCCCCCCAAATTTTACTTGATTCTCAACAAACAGAAAGCTCCAGCTTCCACTTTACTCATGCCACTCTTCCATGTCTGTATTTCAGCCCTAGTTTAGGAACTTTTATTCTCTTCCTTAGCCATTAATGTAAATATAAATCAAACCAAAACTAGGAGTTAATCACAAAAATGAGAACAGACCTGGGAACAGCCTACACCTGCTTTTGAATGTCATGTTTTTAGATGGTGATTCAGCAAACGCTGCTTTTCTTTTCCGCTAAACTGTTGGACATGCTCTGTGCTCCTGTTGGAGATGGACTTTGACATCCACTGGAAGGGCACCCGCACTTTGCTCATCTGTAACAAAAGGTGTGGCCCGTGGATATCACAGTCCCCGGTCTACAACCTGCCTAGATCAAGAAACCCCACCTCTCTGCTGGGGATTACAGACTGCAGGATGCACCTCTGCATTCAAAAAGAGAGCAGCAGCTACCGAATCCTAGCTACCAGTTTTGCTGCTAACAAGCTTGTTATCAGTAACACACTTCTCAAACTCTCCTAGTAAATTATAGCTTTAGTGAATTTCTACCTCAATTAAATATCCTCTATTTGGATTTTATTTTCCTCCAATCTGCATGGACAAGTATCAGCTTTTGTTTCAAGCTATTTTATGTCATTGTTAGAAATCATCTTGTCTAATGTCTGAGTCTGCGAGATGCTAACTTTCCTAATCTTGAACAGCCAGAGCTCTCACGATATTGCACTGCCATTCCTTATTTGTAGTTACGCTCAATGTCTTTAATGAAATAAACTATAGTAGGGCTCTGCTTACAGATGTGAACAACTTTCTGTGTGTTCATAGGGCAAACTGTTCCTTCTTTTTTGTGCAAAGATCTGGCATGGTACATTTAATGGGAAAATCTGAATGAGAGAGAAGAAAACATGAAGATTAAACAACAGAAATAAAGCCTACAAATATCCAGTTCATCCAGTTGATCATTTGGCTCCTCAAGGATCGGAGCAGTTGTTCCATAGGAATAAATCTTCGTATCAAAAGCAATTAGTGATGATTCACTCTATAGGGACAAACATAGCTTTGGTCATGGTTATTGTTATAATTCCCTCCTAATCTGAGGAATTGTATATAGCTCTGTAACAGACCAAACTTCTAAATTGTATGGTCTATTTCCTAGTACACCCAGGGTATCGAGAAAATGCATCACCTTTCAAAATCCCCATGTTTTGTGCTGATTCCCTATGAAAACTGGTGCTGAACTGCCAGAATTTTCTCCTAGCAAAATTAAGCTTCTTGTCTTGGCATCGTAAAATCTTACGGAAGCCCCAGACCTAACAGCAAGAAGAACTGTACAAGTTCTCACGGGAACAGCGAGGTAGTGTACGAATACCTTGTTTCTGAGTGCACAACTTGGTGGATATATTATCCAGTCCTTAATTACCAGACCCTGTGAACAAGCCTGCTTGACCACTCTTCTGAGAGATACAACCACAGAACCCTGCACAGCTAAGGGGGACCCTGAATCATCCATGAGATACAGTGAAAACACGGCACAGACAAATGAAATTATTATTTGTGAATTACGCTCTTACAAAGTCATGTAAGATGTTAGGCAATCCACTTTTGGGGATGTGGAAGGAGCTTTCAGTATAAAGTCCAGCTGTATTATTCATAGCAACTAGGTAGTAAATCTTGTTTTGATCCGATTTCCCCAAAACCATGTCTTTCAGCAAATATTTATGATGCTGAATTCAAATAAATAAAAAGGTAATTTGTTTTCCCAATTTCTTTTCCACATTGAAATTAAATAGTGGCTAGAAAGTGACCATTTCAAATTATAACTGAAAATTGCATTTTTATTGAATGTGAAAACATGTACCCAAGAAAACCTTTATACATTTTTATGGCAAGTTTTCCCATTACATGAGAGGCTTTCTTACATATTTTAAGCTTAAATGAAGAACAGTGACCAAACAGAAGTTTGGACTAAAATTGCAAAGCTGTTAGCTATGTTGAGGGAACTATGGCTGAACAGTTGAAAACAAGATGGAAGGACAAGTTCACAAAAATAATATCATGTAGTAGTGAACAATGTTCTAATAAACTAAGAAACAGAAGAAAGCCAAATCTGTTATGCATATCAGTACTAGATACATAAACATGCTCCTGCATTGGTAAAAGCTTTAAAATAATGTCTGATTAGGGAAGACTTAATTTGAGCTTCTAGACTGTCCACGCTCGAGCATGGTTTTAGTCTATTAGCAGGCCAACTTTCCTGAAGGATACTACTCTATTCTTAAATCTGCTTAAAATTAACTATGTGCAGGTATTTTACTTCAAACAAATGTGAGTGTGTTTGCAGGATCGGAGTTTTAATGTGCTGAGTAGATGATCCATTTATTTTCTCTGAATTTGTTACTGTAATTTGTTTCCAAGATAACAGCACCAGCAGACAATTTGCATGCATGCACTCAAAGCAGTATTTTAGGTAAGGACTTTTTTCTTGGTTTTCAGGTTGAAACATCGTTTTGGTAATTTAACCAGACCCTCTGTATTTTACTCTATGTACTCAGTTTATATACCTGCCAAATCGTGCCACACCTCAGATAAATTATATATTTCACCCAGATCAGGGTGAAATCCTACCAAAAAATGACCTTATGTGAGTGGTTTCATCAAAGTTTGAGCAGGACAACTGGCACAAGCAGCAGCTTATAGGACTGAGCCAGTAATGCCTGGGAAGTAGAGGAGGCTGCACACACTAAAATTTAAATCTAACTCATTTAATCTCTGAGTGTACTGAATTTTTATAGTTGTTTTGTATCATTAAATCCTGAATTAGATCCTTAGTGTTTGAAGAGAAATAAGCGGTCGCTGTTGAAAGAGTTTTTTGGGGTTTATTTGAAAGATGTGCTTTGTCAGGATTCCCATCTTTAGGGCCCAACTAAACCCAAGCATGTTTGGGACAGGAGCCATGGTTTTATCACCACTTAGAGTGAATTAAAGAAAAATAAATTTACCTGTACTGATCTTTTTTTTTTTCCACATTGTTAAGCTGTATTTTACATTCTCCAAATGCAAATCTGTAGGGTCAAATCTTGAAGAATCCAGCCCATATTTAGCAACCACAACGACAACAAAGAATCAGAGCTGACTAGGAACAGGAAATAACACTTAAAAATAATTAACTGATCTGAGAAATAGAAATGGGTACAACATGTATCAGCTGAAAATTCATTTTGACTGGTAAAGGGAAAAAGAGAATAAAATGGTCAACACTGAATATTGTAACAGCTGGTCCCTCATTAAATTACCCATCTAATTCCAAATCATCTTTACATGCAGTATTTCATTTGCTAGCCACAGAACAGGGGAAAATTCAAATGATTTTCAGCCAGTTCAAGAAGCTGTCCTGACACATGAATTGCTATCCATAAAGAAGCAAGACTTTATTAATTTCTTCCTAATTTGAGTTATTTAAAATAAATAATTAGCCTACATATTTCTCATTGTGTATTCCCATTGCAAGGGAAAGCAACAGCTGGATGTCTTGGGACATGGGCATTCAATCCTATAGTAAGGGGAGCAGGCTGGTAAATCTGAAAGTTGTTACTGTCTCTGAATACGTGACCCATTGGCGGTCTGGGCTCTGCAACCAGAAGGCTTCCAAATAAAAGATGGCAAATGCGGCCTCAGCCACAGGCGGATGGACGACCCTCTGTTCTGGGGACTGTCACTCTGAGATGCCTCTGAGTCGAGCTGAGGCACATTTATGTCACTGGGCAGCATACGGTGTGTCAAAGACTCGACTCAAGGTTATGGCCATGTTTTTTACATGCACCAAACTCACTCTACAGTGGAGGGGCGGAACACAGAGTGCAACTGCAGTTCTTCCTCATGCTCAGGCAATTAAGAAAATAATGCAACCCATACATGCAAATATCCAGGTATTTTTTCAGTGCACATGTCAGGCCACATGCTTTACATGTGATACATACAGCTTCTTCCTTCCCCTGAACCCTGTTCTTGCCTATACAAGACTTAGACATAGAGATAATATCTGGGCGATAGGGAGATAAAATCTGGTACAAATACTCCTTTCCATAGGTTTATGCAGCAGGTAAAATACTGGTTTCACTGTGAAATTCACAAGTAGATCCCCATTTCAGCTGATTTCTACAAGGCCAGAATATTTGCCAGAGTTCTTACAGTACGAAAGATTCATTACTCCCTATTTTTGCTACTCTAAGATTTCATCACTTCTGTTTTTAAAAAGCATTACTTTAACCTTGCCTGAAAGACCCATTTACAGAATCATGATCTATTTATTTCTATATTAAAGAGAGAACTCTATCTACAAACCCAGTGTGGAAAAACTATCCTGCACCACTTAAAATAGAATTCCTCCCAGAGCTGGACAAGTTCCGACGTTATCAATAATGCTGTTGCATAAGGACAGATAAAAGCAGCAGTTACATTACACACCGGTGTCTAGTGCATTAGAAACATCAGGGGGAGTAAAAAGTCAGTGCTTGGAATAGTCTTTCTTTCCACATTAATACTCTAGATATGATGAAAATCCTACAAGGATGTATAAGCAAAAGAAAGAAATCAAATGAACCAGCAAAAAGCTCTATGCATCTTTTAAAAAAACCCCAAAGGGATACTTATAACTTTAAAGTTGAGCATTTAGCACACAAGATCGTTTTCTAATGGTTCAGATGCAAAAGCTATGTATGATTATTATACCAATGCACATGGAAGTAACTTTACTCATGTACAGATGCACAGGGATGTAAGCATTCCTTACAGAAAGCAAGATTAGGTTTCCTTATATCTGATTAAAATTCTAACAATAAGATATGCAGTGAGTATTCAAGCAGATCTTCCAAATCTAAAATTTTGCAAGCTTGAACATCTTTTATTCCACCAGTCTGGGGGGGCTACGTGGGTATGAGAAGTGCTGGACATACCTAGTAACTTGCAATATCAGGGCACAGAATGACAGGCTACGAAAATCAGGGCCTGATCCTGCTCATTTTGAAGCCAGGAATGTATTTACCAAGATTAATGCTGAGGATCAATGCAACAATGTTTAATGATATAAATGTTTTAGAAAAGAAATGGAAAGGGGAAACAAAGATATGGTGGCAGTAAGAAAAATTGTATAGAAGTGAGTTCGAAAGAACTACAGAAGAAAAATTATGTGCCTGAAAGGATGTTATGCTCTTGTATATAAATTAGGATAACACATTTTGATAATGATATTCCATATGTGTTGGCAGTTCCATTTAAGGAATGTTTTAAGGAACCTCTTTTAAGGAGGTTCCTTAAAAGAAACCTCCATTTAAGGGGTTTCTTCGCACAGGTTTAATTTAACGGTCAGACTTTCATCCTTAACAGGCGCCTATAAGGTAAACTTTTGCAGATAATGCCAAATTCAGAAAGAAAAAAAAAATTGAGTCTCTGATCAATACTAAGCCCCAATTCTGCGTAATTGTGCCAGAGTAAGAAGCTCCAGCGGCAGCACGTACTCTGTCTTGTAAGAGAGCCCTCAGTGATGCCACCATGGCCAGCTGTTGCGTGCTCAGTGGACACGCTGCTCGCCTGCCGGAGCCCCAGCTTGGCATGGGACAGTACGGGGGGTTCCCCTGGAGATACACAATGGACCCCAGACGCACTCAACGGTTTAAGAGCTCACTCGAGGGAACACTTACCTGGTGCATGGCACTTGATGCACAGTCCAGACATACCCCTCTACCTTAGTCCAGTAGCAGTGACTTTGTCTGATTGAAACTGGGCAGAAAAGAGTCCTGAAGTCCTTCTTAGAAGGCCACCAAGGACACTAGAGATGTCACATGCAGGCTGCATGGACGCCTGGACTCTGCAGTGCTTATGGCAGAAGCTGGGCTGCACTAGGGACATAGCCACTGAAATCAGTGGTATTAGTGACAACAGCAAAGGGTCTTAGGAAAATTAGATCTGATGTTGTGTTTTTGTAACTCAAATCAATAGTAAGGGCTTCTAGCATCTTTTGAGACAGCAACAAAGTGTTTTCCAAAGATAAGCAAATGAATGTAACCTTCATCATCACTGGCAATCCACAAAACCGTACAATGACTACCTAATTTATGTTTACAACTAATCAAAGTAGTTACTATTACTAAAAAGTAATGCTACCAAAATCTTTTGATATTTTAACATAATTTTAAGCCTCCAAGAGTTTCATCTTTGAATAGCCCTAACAAGACAGTAAAAAGTGTCACACCTTTTTATTTTCATATATTATATATGTGTGTACATATATATAATATATGTAAATAAAAAGGAGAAGATTGTAGTATTCCTTACACATCCCATTATGTGCAACTACCATCACAATGAGTCCGTTACATACACTTCTTTACCACAAGTTCATGACAAAAATCCCCTTGCAAGACTTCATGGACATAACCACATCTCAGAACTGCTCCTCCTATGTAAGTGGCTCTTCTATATGCAAAGTCCAAGGAGGGGACTTCACTTTTTGCCTGTGGCATGAATCTTTGTTCAGCCACTTTGTGCTCGCATTGCTGATCATCAACCTTTTGATCACTACACAGCTGAAAGCTTTTGTTTTGTTGGGGGAGCTGGAAGTCATTAGGAACTAAATTTACCATAATCCTGGTTTTAGAGCTTTGCCTAAAGAGACATGGGAATGCTTCCAGAAGCATTTCCTTTAAGACCATATGCCTTTTCTCTATTCTGTCCCCAGCTTTCATGTCTAATAGGTTGATCTCATTACAAAATAGCCCAGACCTTTGTTCCTCTTCTGTTCATGGCAAAAGGTAAGACCCTCACATGGCTAGTAGTCATAAAAAGTTTACTCCATCATTTTTGCTCAAAAAAAAAAAGAAGACCGCTTACTGGAAAGTTTTGGGGGGAATTCATTCTGGTAGACGTGGTGAAAAATACACACCCACGTAGCAGGGTGACCTGATTTTCTGAAAGGGCTTGGGAAATACTGTTTATAATTAGGACCATGGATTGTTACAATTCAGTTGAGAATCAGTGAAAATGGGAAACATAATAGTAAATTGTTAGAAAAGGTTTTGGTGATAAGGACTCTACTGTATTTCCACTAACTACCACCCCTATGGAAGATCATGCTAAATAGAAAACTCATTTCCAAGGGCAGAAGAAGCCCTGACACTTTATTGCTAGATTCTATAGCAATTGGAGCTCACTTACAGTAACCTTATAGTACTCTATATAAACTGAGAAGCTTGTATCAAATTCAGGCTTCCATTTAAAATAGATATTGCAGATATTAGGCTTCAATTAAAGAAGAAAAATAACCTTCAGCGCTTCTTTTTTTAAAGGTAAAGTATAAAAAAATCACCAAACTAGGTGAAAATTATTAAATTTCTCCAAAAATTATGCTTTCTTCTATTTCTTGAGACAATACAGTTTGTGATTCACAGGGTAACTTGTATCAAACACAAATTAATGAGAGCTCTTATAAGCAATTTTATTCCTATCGGTAATGGCAGACATTTACAAAATCAGAAGAATTTATCATTTGAGTTCACCTTAAAAAATAACTTATAAAGCAGTGATATATGCAACATAAAACAGTTTCAGGAGGGGAGAGGGAAAGCAAATTTTAATAATTAAATGTAAACGTGAAAAAAAAAAAGAAGGAATAAAAGTCCCTACTTCTCATTTCTACTTAAGATGTCATGTGATAATATTTTAAAATGTCCTGCGGGTCTATANGAAACCTCCATTTAAGGGGTTTCTTCGCACAGGTTTAATTTAACGGTCAGACTTTCATCCTTAACAGGCGCCTATAAGGTAAACTTTTGCAGATAATGCCAAATTCAGAAAGAAAAAAAAAATTGAGTCTCTGATCAATACTAAGCCCCAATTCTGCGTAATTGTGCCAGAGTAAGAAGCTCCAGCGGCAGCACGTACTCTGTCTTGTAAGAGAGCCCTCAGTGATGCCACCATGGCCAGCTGTTGCGTGCTCAGTGGACACGCTGCTCGCCTGCCGGAGCCCCAGCTTGGCATGGGACAGTACGGGGGGTTCCCCTGGAGATACACAATGGACCCCAGACGCACTCAACGGTTTAAGAGCTCACTCGAGGGAACACTTACCTGGTGCATGGCACTTGATGCACAGTCCAGACATACCCCTCTACCTTAGTCCAGTAGCAGTGACTTTGTCTGATTGAAACTGGGCAGAAAAGAGTCCTGAAGTCCTTCTTAGAAGGCCACCAAGGACACTAGAGATGTCACATGCAGGCTGCATGGACGCCTGGACTCTGCAGTGCTTATGGCAGAAGCTGGGCTGCACTAGGGACATAGCCACTGAAATCAGTGGTATTAGTGACAACAGCAAAGGGTCTTAGGAAAATTAGATCTGATGTTGTGTTTTTGTAACTCAAATCAATAGTAAGGGCTTCTAGCATCTTTTGAGACAGCAACAAAGTGTTTTCCAAAGATAAGCAAATGAATGTAACCTTCATCATCACTGGCAATCCACAAAACCGTACAATGACTACCTAATTTATGTTTACAACTAATCAAAGTAGTTACTATTACTAAAAAGTAATGCTACCAAAATCTTTTGATATTTTAACATAATTTTAAGCCTCCAAGAGTTTCATCTTTGAATAGCCCTAACAAGACAGTAAAAAGTGTCACACCTTTTTATTTTCATATATTATATATGTGTGTACATATATATAATATATGTAAATAAAAAGGAGAAGATTGTAGTATTCCTTACACATCCCATTATGTGCAACTACCATCACAATGAGTCCGTTACATACACTTCTTTACCACAAGTTCATGACAAAAATCCCCTTGCAAGACTTCATGGACATAACCACATCTCAGAACTGCTCCTCCTATGTAAGTGGCTCTTCTATATGCAAAGTCCAAGGAGGGGACTTCACTTTTTGCCTGTGGCATGAATCTTTGTTCAGCCACTTTGTGCTCGCATTGCTGATCATCAACCTTTTGATCACTACACAGCTGAAAGCTTTTGTTTTGTTGGGGGAGCTGGAAGTCATTAGGAACTAAATTTACCATAATCCTGGTTTTAGAGCTTTGCCTAAAGAGACATGGGAATGCTTCCAGAAGCATTTCCTTTAAGACCATATGCCTTTTCTCTATTCTGTCCCCAGCTTTCATGTCTAATAGGTTGATCTCATTACAAAATAGCCCAGACCTTTGTTCCTCTTCTGTTCATGGCAAAAGGTAAGACCCTCACATGGCTAGTAGTCATAAAAAGTTTACTCCATCATTTTTGCTCAAAAAAAAAAAGAAGACCGCTTACTGGAAAGTTTTGGGGGGAATTCATTCTGGTAGACGTGGTGAAAAATACACACCCACGTAGCAGGGTGACCTGATTTTCTGAAAGGGCTTGGGAAATACTGTTTATAATTAGGACCATGGATTGTTACAATTCAGTTGAGAATCAGTGAAAATGGGAAACATAATAGTAAATTGTTAGAAAAGGTTTTGGTGATAAGGACTCTACTGTATTTCCACTAACTACCACCCCTATGGAAGATCATGCTAAATAGAAAACTCATTTCCAAGGGCAGAAGAAGCCCTGACACTTTATTGCTAGATTCTATAGCAATTGGAGCTCACTTACAGTAACCTTATAGTACTCTATATAAACTGAGAAGCTTGTATCAAATTCAGGCTTCCATTTAAAATAGATATTGCAGATATTAGGCTTCAATTAAAGAAGAAAAATAACCTTCAGTGCTTCTTTTTTTAAAGGCAAAGTATAAAAAAAAAATCACCAAACTAGGTGAAAATTATTAAATTTCTCCAAAAAATTAAGATGAGCTTTCTTCTATTTCTTGAGACAGTACAGTTTGTGATTCACAGGGTAACTGGTATCAAACACAAGTTAATGAAAGCTCTTATAAGCAATTTTATTCCTATCCGTAATGGCAGACATTTACAAAATCAGAAGAATTTATCATTTGAGTTCACCTTAAAAAATAACTTATAAAGCAGTGATATATGCAACATAAAACAGTTTCAGGAGGGGAGAGGGAAAGCAAATTTTAATAATTAAATGTAAACGTGAAAAAAAAAAAGAAGGAATAAAAGTCCCTACTTCTCATTTCTACTTAAGATGTCATGTGATAATATTTTACAATGTCCTGCGGGTCTATATATGTATGTGTGTATTTCTATATCATACACACATACATATACATTAACCCACACATGTACATACACAGATAACTGTTTGCAGTTCCACCTTGGGCAGTTCTGTTACGCCACTCTTTACAGTTGTCTCAATCATGTTTGGGACCCACTGTCTTGACAAAACGGGGGAGATGGTAGAAAAAAAAAAAATGGTGGGTCTGATTGTGTCTGAGATCCTTTTGTTAAACTGTACACTGGGACGAATAATTTTCTTCTGCAGTAGCTCTCTGAAGAGGGCCAACTCACTGTGGTCTTCATGGCGAGACTTGTTAACGGATCACACACTCATTGTCATGCTAGGGGAGTACTGAAAGAAGAGGAATCCACATTTTAACAACCATTTTTTCCCCCCAGGTAACTAAAACCACTTCTGGACTACAGCAATGAGTTCAAATGTCAACACGCTCTTTGAACTTCCTCTTAAATTTGTACTGTAGCCTGTGCTAAGGCTGTAGTTGAAT
>VYZW01039316.1:0-15457 GCA_013401315.1 Balaeniceps rex | reverse complement strand
CAGCCCAGCCTCGGCCCCGGGACCCCGGCTCGCATCCCCCAGCGCCCGCCCCGGACCCGGACCCGGACCCCGGCCCGCATCCCCCAGAGCCCTCCCCAGCCCGGCCCAGGGGCCCGCCCGGGGCCGGCCTGCAGGCTGGCTTCCCCCAGCGGGGCACGGCGGCGGTGGAAGGCCGAGGTGCGGGCAGGCCGTGCCCCTACCGCTCCCCTCCCCTGCCGCGGGTGAGGGTGGGCCGGGAGCCCTGAGGGCAGCCCGAGGCCGGTGGGACAGAGCGGTGCCGATGGTCCCACCGATGGCCTGCCCGCGCCTGCCTGGCTCAGCCCCCTCAGCCCGGGATTATCCCAGTTTGGTTGTTCATCCCGTATGCGAAAGGCCCCTGCCGACGCCGTGCTGGCGAGGGGGAGCGCAGCGGCCCTGCCTACATGCGGGCAGCGGGTTTTGAGCGCAGGCAGCAGGTGAGAGCTCTGGGGGGCTCCCCGTGGGCAGGGGGGTCCCGGCTCCCCGCAGCCCCTGGCCACGAGTGGGAAGGTGGCGGTTTCAGCCACCACCAGCCCAAGCAGGTTGGGTCGGGGGCTCCCAGGCCTCTCCTCCACCCAGCCCTGGGTTTCCCTGCCCTTCACCGCTTCCCGAGGACTGCTCCCGTGCTGCCAGGGCTCCCCCGTGACCGCTCCCAGCCCGCCCGTGGCCGCACTTGGCGAACACCCCCTCCATAAAAATGCCTCATCAATGGCAGCAAACTCCCTGCCGCTGGAGCGGGGCCAGGGCTCTGCTGGAAAATTGGCTGAAATATGTGTTTTCCTCACAAATATTCCTTCCCCTCCCGAGCTGCTGGCAGCCCGGCTGTGCCACTGAGCCCCCTCCTCCTCCTGCGCATCCCCATCGCCGGGGCGAGAGGCAGTTCAGACCCAAAGACACTCGCGAAGATGAAGATTGAGCAACGTTAAATGGTGCTGCCCCTGGTTTAGATCTGAGCCGCCGGCAGGGGAAGGGAGCACAGCAGGGATTAAAAAAGCAAGTTTTAAATTTTTTTTTTTAAATGTTTTCCTCTTTTTTCTTTTTTAAAAAAAAAAAAGCGTGATCTATTTCAGGACCGGGGGTGATTCATAGTTTCGTGTTTCAGGCGGAGGGCAGAGGGAAAGGCCTCCCAGGAGCCCCTCTCTGCGGGGCTGGCCTCCTGCCCAGGACACTGCCCTCTCCCTGCCACCAATTCTCCCACAAAGGAGAAAGACGGGCACCAAGGCCCGCAGCACGCAGCAGCAGGCAACAGCAGGCAGCAGCAGGCAGCGTGCCCGCGCATGCCCTGCTTCTTCCCACCCTGCTGCCTGCCACGGCCCCCTTACGGACCCCCTGGGGTGCCCACCCGCTCCCTAAATCCCAGTGCTGCTCGTGACCCCTCAAGGGCGGGCAAAGGGCAACGCGCCCCTCCCTGCCTCACCCTGCTGCTCAGCCCCTGGCGCCGCAGCCCTGCAGCACGCCCGCCCCGTTTCAGGCTCTGAGATGCAACCCCCCGCAAAGCCCCCTCGGGTGGGGGCTGCAAAGCCCCTCTCCAGGAATCCCCCAAAGCTTCCTTCTCCTTTGCTTTTGGTTTCTGCCCAAGGAGCGAGATCAGCAGCTCTGCTGGCTTTCCGCCGTGCCCCCGGGAAGTGGGAACATGAACCACCCGTCCATCTCCACGTGCCCGGAGTCCGGCTGTGGCACCCACCAGCATTGCCCCGGGACCAGGATCTGGCTCGGCACCGGCACTCAGGGCTCTGCACGGTGCTGGGAGCGGGTTTTGCCGCAGGCGGCTGGGATGTCCTTGTGCACAGACTGAGGAAATCGAGAAAAAAAAACAGTCACGTCTCCGCAGCCCGTTCGAGCAGGGCTGGGGCAGCCCGCGGGGCCGGTGTCCCAGCGTGGCCTCGTGCCAGCCAGGAGCCAGCGGGGTCCCTTGTCCCAGGGAGGTGGTGAGCAGAGCGACGCACGCTGGGACCGATGGCACCGGGGGGGTGGCACCGGCAGAGGGGATGGCACAGGGGCAAACGGCGCTGGGGAGCAGGTGGGACTCAGGGAGACTCGGTGGCCGATGGCCACCCAGGGACAGAGGGCACTGGGACACCCCGAGAGCACTTGCTGGAGGGGCTGGGGCTGCCGAGCCCCAGCAGCACCTGCCCCAGGTGCGGGCCCAGCTGGGGGCCACAGGCAGCCCCTGGCCCCCGCCAGCACCTCCTTCCTTCGTTTCCCAGCGCCTCGCCGTGGCCCCCCTTGGCCTCTCCTCCCACCCTCCAGCACGGCCGCATTTTTCTGGGTTTGAGCTCATTCTTTCCACTCCCCTCTCTGCCGGCTGCCAACTTTCCATCCCGTGCCCCCCCCCGCCGCCTCCTGCCGCAGGGAAACGCCGGCTGCAGCTGCGGGAGGGACCGGCAGCATCAAGGAGCCCCTGTCCCTGTTGTACAGCCGCTGTCCCTGGTGTGTAGCCCCTGGCCCCGGTGCGGCTGATGCTGTGTGAACCCCAGCGTCGCATCCAGCAGCACCAGGAACCAGGGTGCAGGGAGCTCCAGGGCAGGACCCCGGCAGAGCAGCCGGAGCCGAAGCAGCAGCAAGGGGAGAGCAGCAACACCGCAGTCACCGACGGTTCAGGGAGGCACGGAGCAATAAGGAGGAAAGTCCGAGCAGGCTTCCCTGGTTCTGGGAACAGAGCCGGCAGGGAGAAGCCCTCGCTGGGGTTCGGACCTGTGGAGAGACTGCTTTCCCATGGGGACGGGGCGCTGCCCCATCCCCGTGACCCCCTCTCCAGCTGCACCACGCCGGCCACGGCCAGCAGCTCCCCATGCTCGAGCCGCAGAGCGAGCGGAAACTCCCGACCTGACCCGGGGAGGGAGGGCACCGCTGATCCTCCCTGGCGCCGGGCCCGGGGCCGCTGAGCAGGCTACCCTGCGGCGTCCCGGCTGCTCGCCGGCAGCACAACCTAAAAACAACCGGCAGAGCCCACGCGGCTCCAGCATCGCCCCCCTGGGTGCCCGGGGTCACTCGCTGCTCGCTGCAGCCAAGCACGTCCCTTCCCGGCTGTGCCGCGCTGCTCAGCTCCTGCCTCCCTGTCCCTTCCCGGGGCAGCAGGAGCCACCGAGCGCCCGGCTCCCTGCCCAGGCTGCGGCTCCCACAGTGCTCAAGGGCTTGAAACCCACACCCCAGCAGCGCTCAGCCCTTCCCAGAGGTTTTTCCAGAGCCGGCCGGGAGCAGGGAGGTGCAGGGGGGCTGGGGGCTTATGCCATCGCAGGGGACGATGCTGCGACCACTGGGTGAGGAATTGGGACTTCCACCAAGGGCGGCCAAAGGAGGCCCCGGACGGAGGCTCGCCCTGCCCCGAGGTGTTTCAGCTGGTGAAGCTGGAGCCCGCCGAGGCCGCAGGCAAGGAGCTGGGCTTGAATCCGGCCACACTGCTCTGGGACGTGGCTCCCCACGGCAGGGACCCGGCAGGGACCCAGCAGAGACCAGCACCTCCCTGATGTGGTTTATTCTGCAGATCGAGGGTTTTCCCCATTGCACCAGTACAGAGACAGCAGAAAAAACTCAGTCCGAGAAGCACTGGTGCCAGGGAGATGTAGCACAAAGCCCTGGCGCGGAGGGGCCGGCGGTGCCAGGCGATGCTGCCGGTGCTCCCCCGACCCCTCTCCCCGGCAAGGCTCCAGGATGTCCTCGAGGTGAACACCGCGACGGTGCCCTCGCCGGTCCCTGCTGCCCTGCGAAGGACGGGCAGCACGAGCGGGACTGGCCACGCTCCCGGCAGCCTCGGGAGCTGCTCCAGCCCTGCAGGCAGCCCTGCACCAGGGCATGGCCACCCCTTGCCTCTGGCTCCCCAGGAGCCGCTGTAAGTCAGGATCCCACCACCCCAATCCCCGGTGCCCGTCCCACCCTCTGCTCCACGGGTGCAGCCCAGGGGACCCGGGCCCACTTGTCCCCTCTCCCGGAGGAGAAGCGGCCGGATCCAGAGCACCCTGGGCATCCCTCAGCACCGGTTAAAATGGCTCCACGTCCTCAGCATCGCTCTGGCTCTGTCTGGGCTCTGCTTGCATCCGCAGCGCCGCCGGCCACGCTGCTGGCAGAGCGAGAGTCCCCAGCCTGCGCGTGCGGAGGGTCGGGAAGGCAGCAGCTCTCAGAGCACGGACAGGTCGTGGCAGGACTTGGAGCGGACTTTGAGGGCCGCTTTGCTGCTGTTTCTGGCCACCAGCCTGTCGAGGAAGCGCCGGGCTCTCTTGGTGAGGCTCTCCTTGCGCTTCTGGCCGGGCGCAGGGCGCGCGCGGGCCTCCTTGCCCCCGCGGCGCAGGCGGATCTGCCGCACCACCCCCTCGAAGAGCTCGGCCACGTTGTGCTGCAGAGCCGCCGACGTCTCGATGAACTTGCAGTCGAACACCACGGCGCAGGCACGGCCCTCTGCAAGGGAAGGGCAGGGAGGGGGCACGGCCCCGCTGGCACCGCGGGCGCTGGGGGACAGGCACTGCCACATGCAGGGCACTGGCCGCACGTCCAAGGACAAGGGGACAGATGCGGGGGAAGCAGCTGGGCAGGGAGCCCGGGCGCAGGGCCCCCACGGGGGTCCCCGCCAGCCAGACCCCCTCCCCGCCACCGCTCACCTTCGACGGAGACCTCGCGGCACCGCACCAGGTCGGTTTTGTTCCCCACCAGGATGATGGGGATGTCCTCGGCCTGCCGTGCGCGGCGCAGCTGGATGCGCAGCTCCGAGGCGCTCTCAAAGCTGCCGCGGTCGGTGATGGAGTAGACAATGACGTAGGCGTTCCCCACCTGCAGGCACTGGCTGCGGCGCCAGCTCTCCTCGCCCTGCCACCACATGGGGAACGAGATGTCACCGTCTCCCCGCATCGTGGGAGCAGACATGCGGCCCCATTAATAAAATGCAGATTAAAAGCTCCTGATTTTGGGGGATGTTTGAGAGTTTTCTCCTCTATCAGCAACGGATTGGGGCTGTGGGCTCAGCTTGGCTCGGGGGGGTGAGGCTGCACCTCCTGGAGCTGCCCTTGGCCACGCAACGCTGGCGTCGTGGGTGCAGCTCCCTGCGTGAACCAGGCACCCGTCCCTGCCGCGCAGGGTGGGACTAAGCAATAGTGGAAATAAAGGGTGGTTGTCAGGGCGTTACGGTGCTGGGGCATCCCCGAACAGCCCAGCCGCACGTGCAAAATGTGGCCCCAGCCCCGGCGGGTGCTGTGCCCACGTGCACAACCCGGGCACCGGCTCCATCCTTGCTCCCGGGGACCAGGCGCTGCCCGGTGGCACCCGTGGGAACGCCGGGCCCCAGCGTGGAGGGAGGCAAAGGGGCGTTGCGAGGGAGGCAGCGACAGCGGCGCCGGCATTTCTGCCCAGGAGCTGCCTCCGTGCACTGGGCGGAAGGAATGCCCCACGCCAGGCTCACGGGGCCACCGCTCTGCCTGCTAAAGCGCGTCCTGGCTGGTGGCACCGTCTCACATGGATTTGCCCAGTGGGCTCCTTCAGCCCCATTCCCAAACCATTTCCATGCATTTCGAAGCAGACTGGCACCACGCTCCGTCCCCACAGCCCCTTCTTCGCCCCCGCCCGCCTGACCCTCGTGCGAGGGGCACCCTGCACCCACGCTGCTGCTCCTGCACTCGCGGTGCCTCACCACGAGAGCCCCCACCGGTGAGAACACGATGGGCAGGCTCCCACGCTGGGGAAGGGTGGGCAAAGAGCCGGTCAGAGATGTGACCCCAGCCCGTGCCTTGCCCAGCACGTGCCCCCCACTCTGCCGCAAGGGCAGCGGTGAGCCCTGGACACGGCCAGGGAAGCCCCAGGGAGCCCTTTGTGGTGCTCAGAGGCCCCGAAGCAGCGGCTGTGCCCGTACAACGTCCCCTGGGCGCATCCCAGCTCACCCAGCCCTGCTGGCAGCACGGGCTCCCCGCAACACCCAGCCCTGCCGTACCCGCTGCTCCGGCTCCCAGGTGTCCATCACCAGCAGCGTGGTCTCCTCGCCATCCACGGACAGCGTGCGCTCGTAGGAGGCTTCTGCAAAACGCCGGAGAGCCCGGTTGGCACGGCACTGCCTGGGCAGCTGAGACTCGGCCCCGGTGCCGGGCTTCTCTCCGCCTCGCACACGGGTTTTTCCCATCACGGGGCCATGCACGCAGCTCGGACACCCGCTGCCTCCCCGCCGCCTCCTCTGGGCCCTGCAGTGGGTGACCCTGCAGCGGAGGAGCCCCAACCAGCCCCCACCAGACACCCACCTCCATGCTGCTCCAGCAGGTCCCGCTCCTGGATGCCGGCAAAGAGGTTGACCAGGCTGGTCTTGCCCACGCCGGGGTCGCCCAGCAGCACCACACGGTACAGGGGCTCCCAGGAGCCGGAGGAGGCCGAGGAGTCGGAGGACCAGCTGCCCCGGGGGGCCGCAGCCCTGCTGCCCGGCTCGGACGCAGAGTGGCCGAGCTGGGGGTGGCCGAGCTGGGGGTGGCCGGGCTCACTCCGCAGCGTGGCACCCGGCACCCCCGGCCGCGGGAGAGGGGTGCTGGCCCTCCTCCGCAGCGGGCTCTTGCTCCCGCGCTGCGTGTTCAGGGTCATCGGCGGCTCCGAGGGCAGCGGGGCTGGCAGAGGCCGCCCCGAGGGGCCCCGGCTCCCTGCGGCCCCCGGCCGCGTGGCTCCCTGTGCCCGTCCGAGCCGGCGGTAACCCGGGCACAACTTTCCCCGGGACAGGCTCGCCGCCGCCCGGCCCGGGCTTTAAACCTCGGGAGGCGGAGCCCTGGCCGCGCCCGGTCCCTCCCCCGCCGGGCACACCCCCGTCCGCACCGGCCCCGGTCCTGGTCCCGGCCGCCCTGTCCGGTCCCCGCGGTCCCCGCGGGGCTCCCGGTGCCGGGGCACGGCGAGTTCCCCGGGGCGCGTCCCCTCGGTCCCGGGGAGCAGCGGCGGGGGGGCACTCGGCGGTCGCACCGGGACGCCCCAGCCGCACCACTGCGGGATGCGCTGCCGCGGGTGGGGGCTCCCCCACGCTCCCCTCCTGCGTGGGGCAGGGTCCCCCCGGTCCCCCGAGCCCCACGGCCGTGCTCCCCGCGGCCCCGGCCCCGGCCCGGCTCCATCTCGCAGCGGCGCGGGGCAGCGCACGGCTCTGCCGCTTCGCCAAGTAAGGAGCGAGCCGAGCCCGGGCCGGTCCTGCCCGGTGCCCGGTGGGGCTGTGCTTTGCCGGGACCTCGGGGCCCTGCTCGACCGACGCCACCGCGCCGTTGCCAAGAGCCGGTGATGGAAAGCATGGCCGGAGGCTCGCTTGGCACAGGTGAGAACAGGAGCTGGTTTTATTTGAACCTGTCGGCTGGCCTGGAGCTGTGCGGGCACCACGGCACCAAACTGCCCGAGCACCGGCCCTGTGCAGGCACCGGTCTGACCCCGCGCTGGGACACCAGTCTGGCCCACACTGGGATGCACTGGCAGGGTCTCATGGCACCAGGGCCAGTCCCAGGACACCCCTCCCGGTCAGAGCACGGCAACCGGGAGGCCCCTTTCGCATTCAACTCCCCCCCCCCCCCCCCCGATGTTACCACGATGGCACGAAGGGGACGGGTCAGGCTGCAAGTGCGGGAGGGCTGGTGATGCCTCCCCTGGAGCTGCGGTCGCGGGGCTCCACCCATGCACCTTCCAAGGGACTGCAGCGCGTGAGCACAGCACAGCCCACGCGGGCCAGGACTGACAGCAACACCGTTACTGCACCATATAACCGCATCAGTGAGTCCCCAGGGCGGCTGAGCAGGGCTGGGATGGAGAAGTGCTGATGGAGGGGCTTTGCAGCTCGGCACCTCACCGTGCCGAGCCGTGCGCTGGGCGAGGGGCCTGTGAGCGGAGCCTGACCAAACGGCGGATGAGCGGTGTCTCCTCGGCGGGGATGTCAAGGACCACCTCGGTATCTGGCGTGCACCTGAGCGAGAGAGGAGGGTTAGGAGGGGCAAAGCAAAGAGCGGGAATAAGCTGCCGTGCTTTGGCCAGTTCGGTGCGAGGAGGAGGAGGAGAAGCTCCTGTGCGGCCAGGGTGGGAGGTGGGTGACTGCTCGGATGCTCTGTGCAGCCCACCCAGAGCTGGGAGGCGTCCCGTCCCCTGCACGGCAGCCCCATCACCAGAGGGCATGGGGCGGGTGGAGGGAAGGCTGCCTTGTGTCTCCTGTGCCACCTTCTCTGCGTCCCCAGGGTCTGGGACTGGTTTTCAGTGGGGAGGGACCAGATGCTTGTCCTGGGACATGGGACAAAGCGAGCAGCTGGGGGAAAAACCCTTTAAAACCAGATGAGGGTCGTTGTGCACAGCCCCTGTTCAGCATGAACCAGAGCCCAGCCCGACCTCCGGCTCACCCCAGCACTATTTTGCTTTTCGGCTCACCCCTCACGGTCTACCCTGGCCACTAACCACTCTGCCGACAAAAGAAATCAGCTGCAAGCCGGAGCCCTGCTCCACGGCCCTTTCTTACACCATGCTGGCGCCCGAGGGCTCTGCAAGGCAGGCTCGGTGCTCCCTGGCCTTCCCGGAGAGGCAGAGCCAGATGTAACCCCTGGGGCTCAGAGAGGGAGAAGGAATGAAATTAGCCGCCCCTCACCATCAATCCCAAAAGACAAACAGAAGCAGAGAAAGCCCATGGGAGCAGCCAGGTACAGCTGCTTTCTCGCACAGAGAGGACAAGCACAGCGAGCTGGGCTTGCTCAGAGCTGCGCTCATCCATCTCCGTCTCAGTCCAGGACAAACTGTGCGTCCAGAGTGCCCCCAGCGCTGGGCTTGAAGCTGCTGGTGAAATCCACCCGGGTTCCCTTGAAGCAAGAGGATTTTTAACGAAGGGAAACTGAAGTGCAGATGGGAACGGATACGCAGAGGGTTACAGCCCCTCCGGGCTCCACGCGCTGCCAGCAGCATGCAGGGACCCAAGGAGGGCCAGCAAGAGTCCTGGGTGCCTACGTACCCTTACACTTCCAGGCTGAGCGCAGGTCGTGTCGGATTTTGCTCTTTCAAGAAGCAAATCCAGTGGCTGGAACCAAAGGGTTAATAAGAAAAAACGAAGGGCTGGTGAAGTCGTGTGAAAAGTTGCAGGGAGGTCAGTGGGAAAGGGCTGAGGGATGGCGGAGAGGGCTCTGGCACGGGCTCCCGCCTGTCAGGGCGGGTAAGAACCAAATGCCTGACTTGTGATGTTACAGAAACTTTCCACTTAGGCCTTCCTGCTATTTTTAGCTCTTCTCCCAGCCACCCTCAGTAACCCCAGCCCCACCAGCTGTCGAGGCTAATTAATTCCCTGTTTTTATCATTTTTTTAATCGGAAAAAAATGAAGTTGCATTAATCCATCACGCAGCCGCTCGCCTCCCCCCTGACACGTTCCAGGCTTTCCTCCTGCTTCGGTTCGTGCCTCCGCAGCACTGCAGCCATACCTGACTTCCAGCTAAAACCCAGGCCCTGGGGCCGGAGATCCAGCCCCTCTTGTCACCTGCACCCCCACCGGTTTGCTGGGAGAGCGTCTGCTCATCCCAAGGGATGATATTTTCATGGAAAATAACCCCCATGTGCATGTGAGGTGCGGAGGAGCCGAGGGGTGGCCTGCACCTGCAGCGTCAGGACCCGCTGGAAAGGAATGACTCTGTTAACAGACGTCTCTGCGTCAAGAACAATTTGTATAGGCAGTTGCTGTAAATAAACGTGCACATGCACGCTGTTCTGCACGCAACTACGGGTTTTGGGCTACAGCATACTCCAGATTTAAACACATTCAACCCATTTTTTCTCAGGTTTGTAGCCCTGGTCAGCAGACTGCACAGAAAGCTGAGGCGCCTCGGCAGCTCTAAATCATTTGTGATTTTTGTGACTTGTCCTGTCCCGAGCAGGACCCCGCAGGACAAGGGGCAGCGTTACGCCTTCAGCATGCCATGGGTATGGTGGGAAACAGCTTGTCACAGCTGGCTGTTGGTATGCTTCAGCCCACAGACTTGGCCAGCCTGGGTCTGTCCCCGGAGAGGAGAGCCCGGTATTCCTGTGATCGAGCTAGCAGGGCCTTCTCCCCATCAAGGCTAAGCGAGGATTTGCCTTACGCTTCGTAATTGTTGTAGCCACTATCAGCACAGCGCACGCTGGTAAGCAGGAGCGGGGATTACCCACAACCTCCACTCGGGAAGTAATGAGCTACCAGTGAACCTGGGCAGGGAAAGAGCAGTGAGAAAGACAACAAAGATTTGCCTTTTTGCTGCCGGCCAATGTCGCCAACGCATTCTTTTACATATGAGGGAAATGGCTGCCCGTCTTTGTTCTCACAGAGCGCTGGTGCCACGTCACACAACCAGCAAGGTGGCTCTAGACAGGCAAGACCTGCCCTGACAGGGATGCTCCTCGCGAGCCTGCCCCCTTCCCTCAGTTTTGTTCCCCAACTACGAAGCGAAAACAACACTAAAGTAAGAGTCAGTGTAGGCACAAAGGCCTTAAAAGCTCTGCTGGTCCTGACTGTCCCCGCCTGCAGCCACTAATAATCTCCACTTGCAGGCTGTACAAAGGGAAGCCCAGAAGAGAGATGTGATGTGACCAAGGCTGACCGCACAGCGGTATTGGAGTCGCGCCTAGTTCCCAGCTGCTCTTAGGCAAGACCACGAGACCCTGCGGCCGTCTTCCCAAGCAGAACCCAACGTAACCGTGGGTTTAGACCCCGGGCTGGGTGTAGGTTTAACAGTGATGTCTGTGCAAACGATAGGGTAAGGTTATTAGCACTCAGTGCCAAAGAGTCCGCAACCCAAGGCCACAGAGAAAGGGCTGTGCATGCCCGCTGACCAGCCTTACCTCGGTCTGCGGAGAAGAACATCAGCAAAGATCAGCTCTCTCGGGTCTCTTGCACTCTGGCGGAGTGTCTGGATGCTTCTCTTCAGCTCACCAATCTCCTCTTCCAGGTCCTTAATAACCTGAATGAATGACAGTTCTGAGAGTTCTTTACTTTGCAGGAGAAGCAGGAATTAAAGTTTTAGAGATTTTGCAAACAGCAGAGCTAGAAAATATCCCTCATGCAAGTAAGCCCCTAACAAGCTTCCTGCAATACCTGCTGGACTGCTCATCCTCAGGATGTCCTAACAGCCCACTGACTCCAGTGGAAGTGGAAGGCAATGCACCCCACTAAGGCAGACAAAATCCTCACGAAGGGCAAGGGCTGAGGGCGGCTGGCTCTGCTGCGCTGCGCTGGTTCATCCCCGGCTCGCTCACCTCCCTGTGCCTCAGTATTTCACGTCGCAGAATGTGATTGTTTATCACCATCTGCTTCAGGCCATCCTGGTGCAGCAACATCTCCTATGGGGGTGAAGAGAAGAAAAACAGCTGAAGAAACTCCACAGTAACCACCGGCATGAAACCCTGCCACTGCTGGCTGCCAACGCTGGCCGTGTCCAGATGCGCCACTCTTCGAGAAAATGATTTCTGCTCAAACAAGATTTGGGTTCCAGCTCTAGAAAGAGACTGTTGTTGAGATCACGTTGTGCTGATCATGGAACAAGACTGAGGAACTCAAGAGATCCAGTCCAGTTTCCCAGGGAAAGCTTATTAATATTGCTTGGGTAACTTACATCACCTGCGCTTACAACTTCACCTGTAAAAGGGCACAGCAGTTCTGCATCAGAGCGGGCTGTAAATGGAGTCAGTAATTAATATTTTCTTAGTGCTCTCAAGCTGCTAACCCAGGAAAAGTGCTAAACACATCATGCAAGCAGGAACCGTGCAACAGGAGTTCCTCCTATTTTGGGAAAAACGACCGCAGTCCCTGCTCCGTAGTGCTGCATATAGTTTAACCTCCTCATGAATTTATTACAAACATGTGCACTGCCACAGCAGTGTCACAGCCAATTAGCGAAGCGGCTACCTAAATAATGTAATAAAACAGGGACCATAAAAGCAGGGTGAATGCTGGGTCACAGTGCACTCACCTCCACGTGGCAAACTCTCAGGAGTGAGTCTGAGAATGTTTCGACACATCAGACTACAGCAGCAATGCAGAAGCGCTTCCCACGTACCCTCCCAGCTTGACAAACAGCTCCAGTACCGCATCAGGAGGGGAGCAGCGATGCTCCGTTACTCTTTGGGCGCTGGCTGCACCGTGCTATTGCTAACGGGCAATGTGTGGCAGCCCCTGCGTTGCCTCCCAGATCCCAGAAACTGATCCCCCTTGCTGGGACGTCACGTGAACTCCACAAACCTCCACGACTTTCTGTAGCAGCGCCTCTTGTTCCGCCTGTGCCTTCTCTTCCAATTCCTCCAAGACGGCCTTCCCCAGTTCTTCTGTCTTGCCTATCTCCTCCTGAGAACGGCAGGAAGCAGTGCATGGAAACAACAGGAGCGTTAGGCAAGATAACCGTTGTGTTCCTTCCTCCCCTGCCCTCTCCTTCCTCCCTGGCAACGCTGCAGGGAAGGAGAGATCTCAGCACCTGCTGTTGCTCCTTCAGGTTCTGGATGCTGCGCTGCAGAAGGACTATCTGGATGGCTTGTTCCGGATACTGCCCATCAATGTAGGTCCACAGGATGCCGAGCTTGTCCTGGAGAACCTGTACCTTCGATGTGACTTCATCCAGCTGCTGCTGTAGCCCTGATCGAAAGTCAAAACAGAAAATCTCAACCCAGGGGTTCCAGAGCTTTGCTTCTTCACTGAGCTAAGGAGTCTGTCCTGCATTTGCCTGAGCCCTTCTCTCCACAGAGATTACACACCCTGTGGGGAGTGGGAACGGCCACCCCGTGTCAGACCACCTTGACCAGCTCCTGCCCCAACGGGACGGTGCAAACATCTCCCAGGGAGGTGATTCCTCCGACCCCCCTGAGCGCCTGCTGCTGGGTGTCACAGGGCCCTCTCCCTCCCGACAGGCTGATGGAAGATCATCCCCGTAGAGCAAACGGGATTCATTTTCAGGAATGGAATTGTTTGACACTTACAAGACAAACACAGTGTCTTTAACCTAAGAAGACGGAAAGCAAAGGTAACACGGTTGTATAGACTGCGTTTCACAGTAGTGTGGGCAACTCACTTCCCAGATTCTTTTCCATCGTTTTTTCTATCTCCTGGAGCTCTGCCCTTGCTGTATCCAGCCGGTTCTGATTGACGGTCTGCACCATTGCCTTCACCCTCTGCACAGGGAGAAATCCTGTCACTGCTCGTTCCACAGAGCTCTGAAACGTCCCCCTGCACCATCCCTGACCTTCCTCTCGTGCTGTTGCTTGCGTTAGCAGCACAGAGGAATCCGTCGCTGTGGCTGGTGCCAGCTCGTGCACGGGAGCTGCTCTGGGAGCAGAGCGGTGCTTCAGGAGCCAGCTGGAGCCAAGGACATTACGGAGGGATGGATTTGGGCTGTTACAGGGGTGACTACTCTCGCTTGGGACAGTTACAGTCAGGGTGCTCTCGTGGCTTTAAGACACAGGCACAAACCCAGAGCACCACACAGGATCTTTGGGCATCAGCGAGCTCCCCCCAGGACTGGGGATGCTCCAGTCACACTCGGTGCGGTGGAGGGGGCCGGGCAGCGCCTGACCCTTCTCCAGTACTAACGAGTAATGGGAAGTTCCGCATTCTGCTGAACTGGGTCTGTTGGCCAACCCTAAAGCCTCACCTGAAATACTTCATACTGCTGCAGCAAGACCCTTGCCTGCTTGGCGGTGCTGTCATCAGTGTGCTGGATGTCCTTAATCAGCCGGCAGTTGGCCTCTGCCAGGCGGGCACTGCGCTGCTTCAGCTCCTCGATGGCGTTTTTCTTCAGATTGGTCAGATTCTATGGGAATTTGCGGATTAAAGTGTTGCAGACTCCACCAGTCCCACCTGCCCCAAGCTTTCTTAGCATCGCCTGCCATCCCCAGGACATTCCTGTCCCGTGGTAGCAGCAGCCGCAGTGCCGAGGCACTCTGACTTCCCCCATACAGCACACCCCGGCTCCCACGTTCCTTACTGCCAGCTGCAGGATCACTGTCTCTTTTATAACCATCTTTCACCTACTAAAAAGCTGTGGCCACGTCCTCCACCTCAACCTTCTCTTTGCTAGACTGAGAAAATCTGATACCGAGAGTC
Organism: Balaeniceps rex; assembly: GCA_013401315.1. NCBI lineage: Eukaryota > Metazoa > Chordata > Aves > Pelecaniformes > Balaenicipitidae > Balaeniceps > Balaeniceps rex. The sequence continues at coordinate 1,433 of VYZW01039316.1, read as the reverse complement.
TTTTCTAACAGGTCACATTTCCTGAATCTCATCCCTCCTACTGCTACAGTCTGGACTCTCGCCTGGTTTCTCTTAATTTTTCTTGATAGCCAATATCAAGGTTAGATTTCACCAGCATTAAGCAGAGCAGCATAATTACCTCCAGTGTATTAATAAATAAACACATGCTATTTTGCAAGAGTGACTCAGACCACTAGAATTTCCTCCATAAAGGCAGCCAGGGTAACTGTATGGATTTGCTACCTGCATCCCAGCACCGGATATTTGTGGCACGTACCGTGGTAATTTTGATCTCTTCCAAGGTTTTAGCTAATTCAGCCTTCTTGAGTGCTAATTTCCTCTGACTAAAACTTCTGTATTTCTCTTGGGATGGTGACGTCTCCGAAGGCAAGGGTGGTTTTTTACTCAGCACAAATGCAACTGGTGAAACAAAAAAAGAGGCCTGTGCTTATTTCACAGCCCAGTTTCAACGCTTTACATCTACTCTCTCCTGTCATAGGAGGCTGAGGGAAATAGAAAGAACTGAGAGACTGAATCCAAACCTTCTGCGGCCCCAGCAAAAGCGGCTCGCAGTTACAGCCCAGGAGCTGAGCCTACAAAGTGTTCCCTGGTCTTTTCTAGTTCTCTCTCTTTATTCTCAGCACTTCCCCTTGGGTAATTTTCTTTTTGTGGCTTTTGCTGAACGTCTCCCAGCAGAAAGCACTGGGTAAATGCAGAAGCGGCACCAGTGGGCAGGGACAGCGGGGCGGTGTATAAGGGAATCTCTCCCAACCTGGCTTGTTCTTCTCCCCTTTCTTCTTGTCCTCGTCGGTGAGCGGTGGCAAAGTCAGCCTGCGGGCTGGAGATTTCCTCTCCTCTGCTTCTGTCTTCTGCCATTTGCTGTAATCCTAAACTCAGCACGACAGCAGGACAGAAAAGATGGGGAGTCAAAGGAGGTTTGCGAGCAGAGACCTCCCTGATGTGACCCACAGTTCTGACTCCCCTCCGCAACTCCTCTGGGGCTTCCAGGCGTCCCTTTGAGCCCTTCACCAGCAGCAAGTCTCAGGCCTCTTTGAGAGACGCTGCGTTTCTGACCACAGTGCTGTAAATGCCATAAACCCCACGGGAACAAGAGACTTACTGTTCTCTTGAACTCTTCCACGGTGCTCAGAACCGGGCCCCGTGCATCCATCTCCGCCCGGGCTCTGGAAGGAAAAAGCGTAACCCCATGGAGGCTGAGCCCCCAGCCCCGCCTGTCCCCACNCCCCCCCCCCCCGCCTGTCCCCACGGACGAGCCTCTGCGGCTCCAAAGCCAGAGCAGAGAGGCAGCGACACCCGGGGCTGTGGTACCCTCGGTGAACCCCATCTTCTCCCTCCTCCCCTGCCCCACGGGGAGCCCCCTACTCATCCTCCTTGCCCCATGGGGAGCCCCCTCCCCACCCCATGCCCCACGG
>VYZW01039314.1:16331-44848 GCA_013401315.1 Balaeniceps rex | reverse complement strand
GGTTGCTGTGGACATCTGATGTTTGAAAAGGAATGACTGAGCTATAGCATTTTTTATAAGAAGGAATGGTACCCACTGAAATAAATCCATGTGTATGTTCTCCTGGGGCAAGGAACAAACCCTCAGTGGCCACACCAAGAAGTCAAGAAGAAGTGAAAGCTTTCCATTTCATACTGTATCCGACTGACCCCTGAGGAACTCAGTGCATCCCTGTTACACTTCTGCCAACACAAGCTGATGCTTGAGAGATCAGAGCAGCCTCCTGGGGATGCGGCAGGCAGCCACATGCAGTGTGTTGAATAGCAAGGTCTGGTGTCACAGTGTTCCCTGTTTGCAAGGCCTCTCCTTACCATGCCCATCCTACTGGTCATGTTACCGCCAGACCAATGTTACCAGACCATTAAATAAAAATCAGCAAATAGGATAGCACTTTGATATTTTTGTTGAACTTCTGTTTTATCACCTGCCATATCAACACAGTTCAATGGCCAAATCAGAAGAAACAGCAGTCATTCTGAAGAGGTACGGTGTATGTCCCTCCCAGTGCTGAGAATGGAGATTTTACTGAGTGATTTAGCTACAGCTGCAGCTTTTTCAGCTGAATGCTGCAGCAGATGGAAGAAGCCTGTGTGTTCAGAAAATGTGGTGGGTTTTCAATACTAGGTGATTGCATGGCAAGTTGTGCATTCCACCCACAACATACTTTTCTCTATGCACTTGTATGGTGCACTTATGTAGTTAATTGCACACCTGCTTATACCATACAAGAGAGGAAACACAAAATATGTTTAAATTCACTTTAACTTAATAGGTTGTTTCATTGAAATTGCCCACAATGTTTTCTTTGATTTTCAAGATGTTTGAAGGAATAGCTATTTGCATGTCAGAAATATTTGAAGATTTGCTTCTCCATGTTTCGAAGATCAAATGTATTAGGAAGGCAAAAGAAAAGAGCATGCTAGAATGATGGATCTCAGAAAGAATGAAAATGAACAATGCTCTCCAGTTACACTTTCATCTCCTTTTATATAGACAGTTATGATATTAAGAATCATTCACCACTCATCATGTTTCTCCAGCATTAAAATGAAGATGACTGTGATTGTTTTTGCCATTTCCTCCTGCAGTACAGTAAAGATACATGCTAATATCGCTACCAATGGAAAAATAACCCATTTAGCTGAGTGCTGTTTAAGAGATTGTGTTCACAAATTCTTTCATTTCACACAGATTAACCCAGTAATGATTCCTGATGGCTGATCAAGTATCTCCTGTATTCTGCCATCTTGCAGGGAGATTTGCAGGCATGCTTCAAACTATTTTGTAAGTTATTTTCACTTTCCGTACCTTGAACTGATAAATACTGCTATATTTAACACTGAGATGGAATTACTGAAAACGTAAAACTGAGGAAAACCCTCTTAGTTCATGAGAGGCCGCAAACCCCAAAGATCTGATACTAGTCATAGTAATTATACCTACTAGTCCACAATAGGATTATTGGCTTCATAAAAGCCACTTTCAGATTTTAGTAGCAGAACAGGGAGTCTCTGCTGCTATGCATTTTTTTTCCTGCTCTGACACCAGCTAGTAGTGCTGTGGCTCAGTGTGGCTTGGTAAGACCCCACAGAACAGAAGGGGTCTAAATGCAAAAGGTCCTTTGTTCTATCTCAGGTCTTCCAGAAACAGCAATAAAATTTGATTTCAAATGATCAACCAAACAGAAACCAAAGCAACGTAAACAACAGATCTGCGGAAAACAGAATCACAGAATCGTTTGGTTGGAAAAGCCTTTAAGATCGAGTCCAACTCTACCTGTCCACTACTAAACCAAGTCCCTAAGCACCTCGTCTACCCGTCTTTTAAATACCTCCAGGGATGGTGACTCGACCACTTCCCTGGGCAGCCTGTTCCAAAATTTGACAACCCTCTCCGTGAAGAAGTTTTTCCTAATATCTAATCTAAACCTCCCCTGGCGCAACTTGAGGACATTGCCTCTCCTCCTATCTCTTGCTACTTGGGAGAAGAGACCAACACCAACCTCGCTACAACCTCCTTTCAGGTAGTTGTAGAGGGCGATAAGGTCTTCCCTCAGCCTCCTCTTCTCCAGGCTAAACAACCCCAGATCCCTCAGCCGCCCCTCATAAGACTTGTTCTCCAGACCCTTCACCAGCTTCGTTGCCCTTCTCTGGACACGCTCCAGCAACTTAATGTCCTTCTTGTACTGAGGGGCCCAAAACTGAACACAGTACTTGAGGCTCAGTGTGGCTTAGCCCTCACCAAGGCCGAGTACAGGGGAAGGATGACTTCCCTGGTCCTACTGGTCACACTATTTCTGATACAAGCCAGGATGCCATTGGCCTTCCTGGTCACCTGTGCACACTGCTGGCTCATATTCAGTCGGCTGTCAATCAACACCCCCAGATCCCTCTCCACCAAGCAGCTTTCCAGCCACTCATCCCCAAGCCTGTAGCATTGCATGGGGTTGTTGTGGCCCAAGCAGGACCCGGCACTTGGCCTTGTTGAACCTCATACAACTGGACACAGCCCATTGGTCCAGCCTGTTCAGGTCCCTCTGTAGAGCCTTCCTACCCTCAGGCAGATCAACACTTCCTCCCTGACAACCAACATGGGTGTCAAATCTGGCCCTGAGAACATACCACTGGCAGCACCTCCTACTCTGTGCCATGATTTCTGTTTATGAGGATACAGTTCATCCCAGTTCCTCTGTGCTGTGCTACTTTCAGCCATCAGCCCACGCTGGACTCCAGCAGCTACAGCCTTTGAGGTTGGTGCAAAACTGTAGTCTATGGCAGGACTCTTGCAGTGGAGCCTTCTCCAGCACCTCAGCCAGATGTGATGTTTCCTTGACTCTAGAGGATGACTGCTCTCGTTCTTTGAAGGGGTGGTGGCCTGTCTCACTGGGACTTACAAGCAAAGGTCTTGAGTAACTTGATGGATTTAAACTAGCTACTTTTTTAGTGGCATTGCAGCTCAAAAGGGTTCCTTCTTAGTTAAAAAAGACCTTTAATGGAGGAGCACCAAAATAAAAATCTGTGCTTTTGTGAAGCAAATAATAGTGGCATGATATTTTGGTCTTTCTTTGGTCTCTGTGTCAATCATGGGCTCGTATTTGGTTTGGGGCCGGTTCAAGGAAATAATTCACAGCCATTCTAACAGCTGCCAGTTTGTACTGCAGCGAGGGGGGTCAAGTCTGCCATTCTCCTTACTGTCTGTGGGAAGCTGGCCTGATCACAGCAAGAATAAATATCCCTCCATGCCAACTTTTTTTGGGTCTTTTCTGTTTGTTTTATTCCACAACAGCTCAAATGTTAAGCTCTATTTCAGGATATTAAACGAAGCAAATAATGCAATTTCAATCACCCAGTCACCTTTGAGCATACCACATTACCTAATAACCAAGAAGATGGGATTAGAGCAGTGAATTTATGTAACTGCAATAAGGCATAATAATATCTGAGGAAACAGGGGAAGGGGGAAATGAATTCAGATATAATATATTAATAGGGACTAGGGATTAATAAAATTGAACCAGATCACTCTGAAGAGATTCAAACCTCAGTGATACAACTGAAGCCTACTTTATTAACTTCTGGCTGAAATTCACATGTCCTCCAGAAAGGTGAGGGTTGAAACTCTTCAGTGCTTATGGCAGGAGAGCAGAGAATGAGATTTGGGGCAGATGGGGAAGTGTTGCTTTTGTATTAGACTCAGTCTCTGGGATGTGCCTCTGTTTTGGTTCAGACCTCTGCAACAGATTCAAACACCTGGAGGTGAGTGGGTGTGCAACATGAGCTCTGGGACAGTCTCCTCCCACAAGGTCTCCACATGTGCATGTTCATCTTCCACTGCCACCAGGTAAGTGCTGGCCCACAGGCAAGGAATGACCACCACAAGTTCAAGGGGCTGCAGTATGTATGGCCACCTATTCAGACACACCACTGAAACAATCCTGCGCTGAGTTTTACAAAAAAAAACACCAACCAAAAAAAAAAAAATCAATATTGTAATTTCTCCCCATTTGTGCATAAGCAAGACCAAACTAAACTAGTAGCACAGAAAAGTCCTGCTGATGCCCAGATGTGCATGCTGAAGGCTGCTGGAGTGGGCAGGTAGTGAAATTTCGGAGAGAAATCTGAAGGACACGGCGAAAGTTGTCTGTCCAGTTGTAAAAATGACAAGGAAAGTCCATGCTGGCAACTCCTTTCCCCTTGTTCCCCTGAGCCGCAGTCTCTGCTCCATGCCTGCCCTCACAGTCCCTGTAAGCCCCTGCCTGCAGCAAGCCCTTCACAGGGAGCTGCTTCCAGCAAAACTTGAAGAGAGATGCATTTTTAAAGACAACACCCAATTTCAGAGCTATATATAGTGCAAAGAGCAGACTGGAAGGGAGGGAAAGCAGACAAACAGAAAGGAAGTAGAGGGAAGGCAACTTGAAAGTCATTATGGAGTGTTATTTTTTTGGTGTGAAAATTTGTGTATAGGCACAATCTATCTGTTTACGTATATAGGTATAAATGCACACACACATATTTTCCTAATAAAACTTAATTTTTTAAAAATTGGAAATGAACCCCTAACATTTTCCCACCAAAATAGCCAGTGGGCCAGATTTATTAAGTCTGAAAGAAAAAAAAAATTCTGAATATTTCAGAAGACAGTATTTTAATTTCTTATCTAGTTTAGTAGAAATCTCATTTAGTGGGATACTAAAAATGGACATGTCTTCTTGTACCTGAAGATAATCTTGCCTCAAGATACAGTAACTGTGCATGGAAATTTCTGGGTATACTGCTGTGTAAACCACAATATGATGTAAAAGACATGTAAGTTATTTAAGTTTCTTCTCTGTAGCTGTGTAAAATAATTTACTAAATGTCTGAAATTGGATGGAAGTTTTGCTACTGACTACTGTTGCTACTGCAACAAAAACAGTATTTTAGCCAGTGAGTTTTTTCATTTATACATTTCATTAGGCCTAAGTTTTTTAGTAAAAGCAAGGACAGAAATGCTTTGAGATTTACTGGAGTCCTACAGTGTTCTAAATAAATTTTAATATTGGAGGTAATGCCTGTCAAATAATGAAAGGACGTTTTCTTCTGTAAGTTTTAACATAAATATAAGTAACATATTATAGGTGTCATTGTTGTTTGACCAACAACTTTCCGGTAACTTCACTTCCTTTTCAGAAAATGCAGTAAATTTATTTGCTTCCATTAGCTTAATTTGTATTATTCATTTTTAAATATACTTGAGTCATGTTTATTCTGCTCATCTTTGATAGCACAATGACAGATTGTGGGTGAATTTTTAATAATAGCACAAAATTATTTTTCTTTCTCTTTGTTTCTGAAGCGAGACGTATTACAGCTTGGACATTTATTTGGAGAATACGGTATTTAATCGTTTCAACCAGCTCCTTGCAGGCCATCTCAACAAATTCTTTAGGGAGACTTAAGTCTTTCAAATGTATGCAGGACAGGTTCACAGTGAAAAACAGTGCCTTCAATACTGAAGAACTTTTGTTTTCTTGTTCTTCCATTCTCAGCTGCTTAAAGGCTCGAAGATAATTTAGAAGGCACAAAGGGCTAGCTGGAAGATGGCAGACAATAAGAAATAGATGCCAATTGGTGTCAGTAGAGGAATTTTCTCTGAAGCAGTGAGGCAGCACATAAGGTAGGGTAGCATCTATACATACAGGTTTTGTCTATACCTGTACCTATGTATCTATGTATATGTACATGGAAACACATATACATAAAGTTAAGGGAAGTAGGTAAAATACCTTATATGTAAAATAACTGTAGATGCAGAGAGGGAGCATCCACAATGAGGGAAAAAAGCAGATGTTTGAAATTCAGATGAAAAGCCCTTGCATTATTTTCACAGTAACCCAATTAAATTTTGCTGCAAGACCAGTTGCTCCCCCCTCCCCACCTGCCTGCCCAAACTGCCAGGTCTTTTGTGATCTCAGCTCAATAGCTCAGATATCACCGCATATAAGCAATACTGAATGAAAAGAAAGTACTAGTTCTCCACCTCCCTCTGGGAAGGCCGATTCTTTAGACTAATGTCCTCTTCAGGAACCTTGTAGAATCACAGAGTCATTAAGGTTGGAAAAGACCTCTAAGATCAGCTAGTCCAACCATCAACCCAACACCACACCACCATGCCTACTATACCATGTCCCAAAGTGCCACGTCTATGTGTTTTTTGAACACCTCCAGGGATGGTGACTCCACCACCTCTCTGGGAAGCCTGTTCCAATGCTTGACCACTCTTTCAGTAAAGAAACTTTTCCTAATACCCAGTCTAAACCTCCCCTGACACAACTTGAGGCCATTTCCTCTTGTCGTATTGCTTGTTACTTAGGAAAAGAGACCAACACCCACCTCGCTACAACCTCCTTTCAGGTAGTTGTAGAGAGCGATAAGGTCTTCCCTCAGCCTCCTCTTCTCTAAACTAAACAATCCCAGTTCCCTCAGCCGCTCATCATAAGACTTCCTCTCCAGACCCTTCACCAGCTTTGTTGCCCTTCTCTGGACACGCTCCAGCATTTCAATGTCCTTCTTGTAGTGAGGGACCCAAAACTGAACACAGTATTCGAGGTGCGGCCTCACCAGTGCCGAGTACAGGGGCACAATCGCTTCCCTAGTCCTGCTGTCCACACTATTCCTGATACAAGCCAGGATGCTGTTGGCCGCCTTGGCCACCTGGGCACACTGCTGGTTCATGTTCAGCTGGCTGTCAACCAGCACCCCAGGTCCTTTTCTTCCAGGCAGCTTTCCAGCCACTCCTCCCCAAGCCTGTAGCGTTGCATGGGGTTGTTTTGACTGAAGTGCGGGACCCGGCACTCAGCCTTGCTCATCCTCATACAATTGGCCTCAGCCCGTCGATCCAGCCTGTCCAGATCCCTCTGCAGAGCCTTTCTACCCTCGAGCAGGTTGACACTCCTGCCCAATTTGGTGTCGTCTACAAACTTACTGAGGGTGCATTCAATCCCCTCGTCCAGATCATTGATAAAGTTGTTAAGCAAGGCTGGCCCCAAAACTGAGCCCTGGGGAACACCGCTTGTGACCGGTCGCCAACTGGATTTAGCTCCATTCACCACAACTCTTTGGGCTCGGCAATCCAGCCAGTTTTTTACCCAGCGAAGAGTACACCTGCCTAAGCCATGAGCCGCCAGCTTCACCAGGAGAATGCTGTGGGAGACAGCATCGAAGGCTTTACTAAAGTCCAGGTAGATAACATCCACAGCCTTCCCCTCATCCACTAGGCAGGTCACCTGGTCATAGAAGGCGATCAGGTTGGTCAAGCAGGACCTGTCTTTCAAGCATGAAGAAACCAACAGGGAACACTACAGTCATTTGTTTTTGAGGAAGTTATAGCTACCTGGTTGTTCTGAAATAAAAGCCATTCCTCTAAAAAAAGTGTATGTCAAATAAAGTTGAACGATTACCTCTGCAGCAGGAAACGTCATCAGAAAGGGACACATTCCACATGCTGCCATTTAGAAAATATATTAATTTAATCAGAAAAGAAACAGCCCCTGAAAGGCTCAACAGATCAGCTCCTTGAAGCAGCCTTGCCTCAATGCTTGAAAAAGTCACCCATAATTTCAGAAAAGCTGTGATGTTATCCCTTCCAACTTCCAAGTCCAACAACCCACAATGTTACAGCAAGCTGCTGTTTTGGACACATAGATTTCCAGGCAAAATGTCAGCCCTTATATTTGTCAATAAAGTCCTGCGCTGCTGTTAGGGAGGTATTGACCTAAAGCCATAGCAGCTCCTATCCATCTGAAGTAAACCTACATATCTGACTCCCTCAGAGACTTTAGGCGGATGTGATGCTCTCACACGTGTAAGAATGTGATATTTTCTGGTAGTCCCTGTTAAAAAATTTCTGGGAGATGTAGCTGTGGTTTAGTGCCAGTGAAGTGATTTGTGTTAGCGTCAGTCTTGAGAAAGGTAGGACACACAACAGAAAATACAGCTGTTGTCTGCATGTCCTTATTCCCAGTCAGAGCAGACCAGGGCAGGACTGCTACCTGGCTTTGAAGCAGATGTCATTTATGTAAGCCTCTGAATTATGTTTTGCATAAACCCTTTCTTTTTTCCTATTTTTTTCCTTAAACGAACATGACCAAATTAACAAAATCTGTGTGGGAGCTTGCATTTCAGCCAGGATCCTCAGGCACTGCTAATCTTGGCTCTCTGCTTATGCAGGAGGCAGATGTGTTCCCCTTGTCTCTAAACTCTTGTCCTAGAAAATGCAAATGAGACCCCAAATCAGGTGTCCAGGCCCATCTGCCAGGTTTTCGCCTGTGACTGTTGCTTTTCTAAATTAAACTTTCACTCCCCAGGCAGAAATGTCCTGTCAAAGAAACAGCAGAGGGTCTGAGTGCAGGGAGTGGAGGGAGTAGCTGGGGCAAGGCCAGGGGATGAAGACCCTCCCAGGACCACGCTTCTTCCCCCACACAGGGTTGCTGGCTCTGACCCTGCACAGGAGAAGGGTAGGCAGAGGGACACCCCTAACAAATCACAGCCCTTGCTCAGCAGCAGAAGCAAAAAGCAAACTATGTGGGAGGCAGTTTGCAAAGGCCAGTTTGGGACCCAACTGAAGTATTTAACCACTGAACCATGTTCTCTGGGTCATGGTGCCTTCAGCTTAGCTCATCATTCTCATGCTGGTGACTAGGGCCAGTGTCCTCACTGATCATATTTTTCTCCCTATATTGCTGCAGAGAAGAGTTCAGGTAAAGTTGCATTTTCCAGCGCAGAGTCTTCTGAACTAGTTAACCTGTCATTTTAATTGTTCTCCCAACCAGTGTGTGGGAGAGCTGCTGCAATGGCCTTTATCCTGCCCCTATTGTATGAGTTATCCTATTCACTCAGTCAACAAACACATGTAAATTTTCAGGGCATGGCTATTAAATTACAAGGACTGTGATGCCCCAGTTAGGACAATTTCTTGCTTTTCCTGGCCCTTTGCCACACCGGTGTTAATTACATACCCCTCCATCCCATTACCCACATTGGAGTTCCTACTGCATTACTTCTGTTATGACCACAGGAAGTTAACCCATGCCAACAAAGAAAACGAGTCAATTTTCTTCATTCAGAAAAAGCTTCTCTGATCTGCCCAACATTCCTCTCTACAGATAATGGGAAGTTACAAAATAAAATGGAGCCAGACTTCTTAAATATGCATGGTGAGATGGCAAGAGGCAAAAGACTCAAGGTGGAGAATGGGATATTCTGATTTGATGTAAGGAAAACCTTTTTCACCATACAGCTAGCCAGAGAGGCTATGGAGTCTCCATCATTGGAGGCAAGAAAGTCAAAACTCAGCTGGACATGGCCATGAGCAACCTGCTCTAACTGGACCTGTTTCAAGGCGGAAGGTTGGACTGGATAACCTCTGGAAGTCCTGTTCAGACTAAATTATTCTACAATTCTACCATTCCATCTTTTTTCCCAAGTTTCTTTGGCAGTCTGTGTACACTTCAACATGGATTTCAGACATGAGTTTCAGCAGATTTAGCTGTTAAACTATGGTAAAGAATGTGCACAGAGAGTATTGTTCCTTTCCTAGAGGTGTTTTATTTCCATTTAACTTTACCTCATCAGGAAAAGATCTGTTCTGTTGAAGTTAAATGAACTGTCTTTGAGCTGAAATGCATATACACACAAGGATTTGTAGTGGTTTAGTCTTATTTATACACAGACTTCCAGATACACGTCCTGACTGAACTCACAGCTGTCGCTAGTTCGGTGCATAATAATGAAAAAGCTTTGATATCTCTTGCAATCTTCCTAGGGTGTCCTGTAGGTTTTGTAGCTTTTAATCTTTCAGCTTTTTTACAGGGAAGTGTTTTATGGCTTTGTCATTTGGACTTTATGGGGATGACCCTAGCTGTAGCTAGAGAAAACAGCCAAGTATCCCACATCTGTGGGGTGAATTGTATTTGCAGACCTGGTGTCTTCCAGGCCCAGGTTCCTATTCTGAAATAAAAAGACACCTGTTTTCAATATTTCTTGTATCTGTTACAAACCGCAAACAAATAACAGGTTGACCTAAAATGAACCAACACAGGGTGTTTTCAGTCCACAGTGCGACCACATTTTATAGTCTGTTCTAAAGTAATTTTTTCTGGGTATATTTGTGGTAGAACCTCTAGCTAAATTGCTGCAATGGGGCAAAATATTGCACTTTTTGTAAAGGCCTCAGGTGAAAGTGTATCGGACAAGGTGGAGAAAGTTATGGAATTACAAGAAGACCTTTCAAAAACCTGAAAACCTGGAATTCTCCTTTCATGCCTCAGAATAGAAACACTAAGATGCACTACAGCTAAAAGAAGGATTTTTATGCAAATACATCTAAGGCAACATAGAGAGAGATCGGTGTCACTCAATTGTATGTTACAGCAGCAACATGAAAAATGTTAATAGTTCTAATTATTATAATTATATGATTACTCATACACCTAAAGTTTTATTGACTTATAACACTAATAAAACACTGTGCAACATGGAACCTTCACTGCTTTAATAGCATGTTTAAATTGTTCCACTGAACTGATATTTGAGAAGCTGTGGTAATCAAGACAATTTTCGGAAGAATTTATTGACATTTGGTGATAACACTCTTGTTCAGACAATGGGGCATCCCAGACAGTTGAAATTCAGCTAATTGAGATTTCAGAGTAAAAGCATCCAAATCAAATGCCAAATAAAACCTGTATCTGAGGGCTTAAATAGTAATGTTATTTTCAGACTTGTCTTGTGTGTGTCTGTGTTTTCTGTTGGAGAAGCTCCTGTTTCTCAGTAAAGCTGAAAATCTTATGTAGGTAGCTATATACGCCTTTAGGTATTAGATTTGAAGAATTCTAGTTGAAAGTAAGTGTCACAGCAGTATAGCAAGGCACCTGAAAGTAGACTTGTGATGTTACACATTGCTTGGGGGACATTGTTGTAAATAAGTGCAATATTTTTATAAGAAGATTTTTGCCCATGCCAAAAAGATTTTCCTGAAAACAGGCACTGGCTAAGAAGTCATTTAGAGTGTGAAAGGCCTTCTCCTTTAGCAAAGGCACAGTGAAGTGACCTCCACCTGGGGGCCTGATTTAATGCAGCTGTTCAGCACATGCCTTACCTTAAACACAGCAATCCCACTTAAGTCAGAGTGACCAGAATACGTGCTTAAAAGTAGGTAGTCTTAAGCACATTGCTGGAGTCTGAAAGCCTTCAGCTGCTGAAGAATTACATTGGAGAGATGTAATCTTTTAAGGAGCAAGTCCCAGGACAGTTGGAAGCCATTTATAAATAAACTTCTCCTGACTATAGTTTAAATTATTTTGTTATTCCTCTTAAATCATTTGTACTATTAGAAAACAAATTCTATTTATTCAAAGCAGAGGTCAGCTGGAATGGCTTTTGTTGGCATGAGTATTCAGAGAGCAACAGTTTTCTTATCTTTTCATAAATACAGAGGAAACCATTCAAAATATTGTTCTATAATTTTTTGTCTTGCAAGGCAGTGAACCCTTGAAACAAGCTTGCCAGCAGACGTCTCACACAGAAAATTGTGAGTCCTGTCCTGGGAGAGTTAGAGGAAATACAGTCAGTAGATTCTGGGACTAATGTCAGGGTTCAGCTCTACTTCATTAATGGTCAGCCAGGCACTACAGCAGAGTTGTGAAAAAAGGGCAAATTGCAGAGTAAAAGCAACAGGGTGTGGTTTGTAAAAGAGCTGCTGCTTCTGCTCTCTTTAAAAAGCAGTGGAGATATCTGTAGAACAGTGTGTGAATTTTTGTGGTATCACAAAAATTCTGATTCTTTACCAACCTTCCTGTTTCTCCTTCCACCTCCTCCTTGTAGCCTTTCATCTCCACTGCTGTGTAGGCTTCAGGCGAGTGATCTTTGAGGGAAACGAGACACCAGACTGGAAACAAAAGGCCCACAGCAATCTGATGTGCTCTTGACCTTCTGTTAAGGTTGTTTAAATAGGTACCATAAATAAGTGAAGAGTTCGGGGTAAAGCTTTTCAGCCAAAAAAGGTTTTGAAATGGATCTGCAGAGAAATAAATTGTTCTCTCTGTATCCATTGACTTTCCATCTTTCTTGTTCACTTGCGTCTTGTTTTCTTCCTTGCTCTTTTGGCACTGGCACTCAGTTGTCACTCAAGCCTGGCTGAAAGGACACTTTCCCGCGTCCGCCCTGCTCTTCTTCCCCACCAGAACTTTGCCACTTATGGCTTCAGGGGCCGCCCCCACTCCAAAACTGCTGAGGATCCTCCTTGTTCGTTTGGATCAGTGTGTTAAACAGAGACTGAATCACAAGTGTAAATTAAAATGGGTTTGCTCCTGAAAGGAGCCACATAAACTTGCTTCCTTTCCCAGCTTTCCTCTACACCGAATGAAATCTAAATTTACCAGTAAGGGATATCATTTTGCCATGAAAATCCTGCCCACTACTCATATAACCTTCACTGTAAAGACTGGGAATGATCGTAAGGTAAAAATAAAACAATGGATTGACTAGAAACCTATCTGCTGCCACAGAGAGCGAGAGAAATACAGGTGCTTTTGAAACATCCTTGTCAAATGTGAGACCCTCCAAATGTACTGATTATCAGATTATATTTGTCTGTAATACATTACTGCACAGTTTCTATCTTTTATTAATTTTATGAACCGCTCGGCGTTTCAAGGATAGTTTGTCCTTGTGGTAGAAAGACATAAACAGTCTGATATATGATCAGCAATGGAAGGGGCAGTAACATTTGTTTCCTTTTTCATAGCTAAGAATACAACCTAAAAGCCAAATATCTGGTACTAATCTGGGTAGCTGTAGCAGCCCTTGCAGTTTTCTCAGGGCTGGGGAGGAAATGTGATTTTTAACGCTGGCTATATACTGACTACCAGGATCCTGCACGTGCAGATTTCCAAATCTGGTCATCTGTCCCTGTGAGGGTTGGGATGGTGGCTGAGGATGGATGTCGTTACTCACACAGAGGGACACATACTCCAAAACTTTTCTTATGGACGATTTTTTGATTCTGCCAGTTCTTCTGGTTTTACTGTGAATCACAGAATAATTTACTTTTTAGTGCTCAGAGGTCTGAGAAATGATGATAATAGCAGGGTCTCTGCTTTGCAAATTGGTTTGAGACCCAGCCAAGGTTTACAGAAAGAGCCAATGTTTATTTTTAAAATCTCACAGGTTTTAAACAAATCTCATGATATCTAGAGGACTCTGGAGCTTCCTCACTTTTAAGTTAGTGTGGTTGGCTGGGCTCCTCCACTTTGCTTCTTCCTTCTAGCTTGGTTTTTTTCCCTTCAATCTGTAATTGAAGTCATACCACTCAAGGCTGTCTTTTGTTCTTTGTATAAGAAGCTATAATGGAAAATCCACACTTGCCAGCCGTGATCTTATTTTAATTTTGGAGACAGATACTGCAATGGCTCGTTATAGACACTGTGCACTTAGCAGTTAAGGAACAGTGCTTGTGGGAGACATATGCCTGGGAAACACACAGGCCACGGTGAAATGTACAGTTGGCTGTTAACCAGTCAGTTAAAAGGTCCTTGACCTTGACATTTGTATCCTGAGCTGAAGGTTAACAAATATTGATTTATTTTCCATTGGAATTTCCATGATTGCAATCTGCTAGGGCAGCATAACTTAATTGAATCCATTTAATTAAATGCAGATTCATAGCAAACTTTTCTTCCTTCTGAAAATCCCCAGCTCGCCTCTGCCTATGGGCTGAGTGCAGGCAAGGCGATGGGCTGCACAGCTTCATCACAAGCAGTCCTGTGCATCATTGCAGAAGTCTCCAGGCAGGGATTTCAGACAGTCCCGCTGCGTGAAGGCCAGTGGGTAGGCACCACCTGCGTATACACGTGGGCTGGTTAGCATCCTGGTTGGAGAGCCCAGCCATCCAGCGATGCCGCAGACACTTCCCGCTGCAGGACTCACCAAACCGCATGCAATTTTAAGTAGTCAGTAGAACCTGGTCCTGGAGGTGCAGGAACAGTCATGTAGGACAGTCTTTTGTTCGTAATTAAGAGAATCAGGATATGCTTTTTATGTAATTTAAGATTGTTCTGGTTTTGGCTGGGATGGAGTTAATTTTCTTCCTAGTAGCTGGCATAGTGCTGTGTTTTGGATTTAGCATGAGAATAATGTTGATAACACACTGATGTTTTAGTTGTTGCTAAGTAGTGTTTACACTAGTCAAGGACTTTTCAGCTTCTCATGCCCTGACAGCGAGAAGCTGGGAGGGCGCACAGCCGAGACAGCTGACCCAAACTGGCCAAAAGGGTATGCCATACCATATGACGTCATGCGCAGTATATAAACTGGGGGGCAGTTGTCCAGGTGGCAGCCATCGCTGCTTGGGGACTGGCTGGGCATCGGTCAGTGGGTGGTGAGAAATTGCATGGTGCATCGCTTGCTTTGTATAGTATTATTACTAATACTACTACTACTACTATTTTACTTAATTTTATTTCAATTATTAAACTGTTCCTATCTCAACCCACGAGTTTTCTCACTTTCACTCTTCCGATTCTCTCCCCCATCCCACTGGGGCGGGGGGAGTGAGAGGGCGGCTGTGCGGTGCTTCGCTGCTGTCTGGCGTTAAACCATAACAAAGATAATCAAGAACAAGGAACCACATACTGAGGTGGGACCGGTGCTCAGTTGAAGTATGAGAATTCACAGCCTTTGCAACGGAGACTCCCATCACCATCTGGACACTGACTGACCATCCTGTTCAAGAGCTTCAATTCCTCATGAGACCATCAGTCTATGCAAAAGATCCCAATAAATCAGGTGTGTGTGGGGGGGGTTCTGTGTTTTCTTTTTAACAAACACTGTCCATGAACGTCTAGGCAACACATCCAGGTTGGCCAGACCTTCCTTTTCCTCCCTGTGCTTTATAACTCTGGGTTCCCAGTGTGTACACAGGTTTACCAAAGAAGCCGAGGCATTGTACATAAAAAGAGAAGTCCTCCTAAAGTCTGTGCAGTGTTTACTACTTTGTGTCTGGGTCATAATGGCCCCAAGTAATGTATATTATGTTATATATGCCTATTATACAAGCTCCTTTCTCATTATCTCTTTATTGTGGATGTCATTAAATATAATTTGTGGGGTTTATACCCTACATTAACATCACTATACTAAGTGCTACAAAATGAAAAGTTAAACAAGTTTACACAGTCAGCAAGAATTTCTTTCTGAAGACCTGCTAAAATGTTCAGCTCAGTATTTCTGAAGCTCTGTAGATTACCTGCATCTCATAAAGTCTCCCAGACAAGACTGCAAAGATCAAATAGGTTCTCAGACAATCTTCTTGTTCTGTCTGATCTCTCCCTCTTTCCTCCCCTCATTGAAGGACCCTGACTTCAATGAGCGAAAGAGCAGACCCAGACAGTTTTCTGTCTGGCAGTACTTGAATTGCTTAGGCAATTTGCCTAAGTAAGTGCTTTACCCTCATGATAATGCATTTTCATGTGGAGACTGAAATGAGAGGGCTTGAGGAGCATGCTATACATTAAATGCACGAAGGGCAAAGCCATCTTTCTCTGTGTGACAGAGTGCTCCCTGATTATGGCGAGTCTGTATTAAAAACACATTAAAGAAATAACTTCTGGCTTGCTGGCGAACATTACAGAATTGTGAAACTTTTCTAGGGATTTGTTTTATTAATTTTTATTGGCAGAAACATGAGAAAACAAAATTAGTTATATTGCTTTCAAACTTGGTTTCACAGACTTTACCCACTGTTTGTTATTTTAGAGATTCTCAAACCTAAATAAAATTAGAGTGTGAATTATGTCATGCTGTCAAAAACAGAGCATCTTTCCCTATTTTGAAAATGTTCCTACGAACCTGCCATGACTTACAGATCTTTTAGCGGAACTTAGGCTAACGTGCAACAATTACAGTATATGGAAAAGTTAAACCCAAATGTCCACATGGGGGATAAAAGTTATGCAATTAACTATGGATACCTATGTTAACCAAGAAGGTTCTTAATTACAGCCATTTTATTAGCCATGCTAAACACATGCAACTTCAAATCTGGGATACTTGCTAGCTTAAATGTTATCAGATTGCTTTCATGGAGGTACTTAAATGTAGATATGGCTGCTTAAAAATCAGCAGCCACATCTGGAAACATGACCCTTTTTGAACAGGGTAAAATAGAGCACAGTGACTTCTGCCCTCTGAGGAACAGCGTATAAAACAACCACAGCCCTGTACCTTAGCTGTAGCCTCTTGATTTTGCTTTTTCTTGATAATACGCCACCTTTCCAAACTGTATATACAGCCAGAGGCACTGTTTCAGAAAGAGTTGGCCATGCCTCACTTAAGTGACAGGTCCAGGTTAGGCATCTTTTTACACAAGTAATCCTGAAGTGAAGTGCAAACTAGGCATGGAGAGAGATGTTTGACACTATGACTGATCAGAAAGACTGGATGGAAATAGCCCTTCTCTAGGAACTGGAGTCCTAAATATCTCCAACTTTTTCTACTCTGTCCATCTGAAAAAGATGGGATTTGGAGAATTTCTGATAAAGTTAAATTAGGGCTGTCCAAATTTTCTCCCTGCATTTCTCTATCCACCGCTTTCAAATACTAGTTTGTCTTCAAATTATTGTTGTTATTTTTAAAACATGTGAACAGCTAAAACATTTCCAAACTGGCACGCAATCTGTTCATCAGTGGCTGATGTGCTATAGAGGGCGATGTGGAAAGGACACTCTTCTGATTTTTAAAAATTATGTTTCAACAAATATTCCTTGGTAAGACCCAGTGCTACATATATAAGGGACAAAACAGGACTTCCAGTTTGGGAGGAGATGCCAGATCCTTTACATCTCTTGCCTCTGTAGGATTTCTGATATGCCCCTCAAAATAATTTAGAAAGCTCTGTGAAGCTGTTCAGTCTAAGACTGGCTTTTCTTTGCTGTCTATAGAGGGCAATGCCATGCTGTTGACAGTGTTATCACTAGTGATCAAGTCTTCAAAACAAATAGTCTTGTAACTATCCAATTCAGTGGAATGGGACTGAAATACAATATGTGACAGAGGNATCTCTTGCCTCTGTAGGATTTCTGATATGCCCCTCAAAATAATTTAGAAAGCTCTGTGAAGCTGTTCAGTCTAAGACTGGCTTTTCTTTGCTGTCTATAGAGGGCAATGCCATGCTGTTGACAGTGTTATCACTAGTGATCAAGTCTTCAAAACAAATAGTCTTGTAACTATCCAATTCAGTGGAATGGGACTGAAATACAATATGTGACAGAGCTTTTTTTTTTTTTTAAGTACTTGGCTCTTTTCTTAAAAGCAAGCGCACATCCTTGGCTGCCCTTCTGTAATTCTGCACTACACAGCAGCAGTGATGCACAAACCTGTCCTACAAATGTAGCTGGTTCAGTCACCCTTGCTGTAATAGAGAGAAAGCATAGCAGATTTGTGTTGCTTTGTTTCAGCTTTCCACACAAGGGCCATTTCTGGAGGATACGGAGAGCAACCAGTAGGCATCAGTCTTTTCTTTTGGCGTGGCTCCTTGAAGCCACACTGCTGTGGCCACTGGAGACTTGAAGGACTGAAGAGCATACAGCCATCTTATGTACCTCAAAATGCCTTAGAGGGGAGCTTTGAAGAGGCCTTCAAGCCAAATTTCATTACCTGGTCCCTGGGTTCTGTTCTAACACACAGAAACATGCTGCCCAGAAATATGCCACTGTCCTTTCACATTTATATTTTCAAATTTCCAAGTTGGGCACAAAATGGAGAACAGCTTAAACAGGACATGCAGTGTCTCCCATTTCCTACAGCATCATAACACAGTATGGGATTACATACTGTGTACGTTGCATACTGCAATTTTGTCTACACCAAAGGATCTGACTGCACACTGAAATAACCAATGATATGGCATGCTGTGGAGGCCACCCCGCTACAGGTGCTTAGATAAAAAAGTGACAGTAGGATAAGTAACTGGGCTCTTTAAGAGTACTGTGTTCAGTACGCCACCACACCTCGAGTACTGTGTTCAGTTTTGGGCCCCTCAGTACAGGAAGGACATTGAGGTGCTGGAGCGTGTCCAGAGAAGGGCAATGAAGCTGGTGAAGGGTCTGGAGAACAAGTCTTATGAGGAGCGGCTGAGGGATCTGGGGTTGTTTAGCCTGGAGAAGAGGAGGCTGAGGGAAGACCTTATCGCCCTCTACAACTACCTGAGAGGAGGTTGTAGCGAGGTGGGTGTTGGTCTCTTCTCCCAAGTAGCAAGAGATAGGAGGAGAGGCAATGGTCTCAAGTTGCGCCAGGGGAGGTTTAGATTAGATATTAGGAAAAAATTCTTCACAGAGAGGGTTGTCAAATTTTGGAACAGGCTGCCCAGGGAGGTGGTTGAGTCCCCATCCCTGGAGGTATTTAAAAGATGGGTAGACGAGGTGCTTAGGGATATGGTTTAGTAGTGGACAGGTACGGTTGGACTCTATGATCTTAAAGGTCTTTTCCAACCAAATGACTCTGTGATTCTGTGAGTGTGTGTCTAACATCACACTGATGTATTTGCACGTTAGAATAAGCTTCCTATGGGTCTGTAACTCATGGCACCTCTGTTGCAGCTCAAGAGTCAACTTTTTGCCCCTTAATTCCAGTGCCCTCAGGTTCCACAAATATTTTAAAGTCTGAGTTACAAACAAATTGTAGACAAAATACCTGATGAGTGACCTCAAAAACATTTTGACAGAAGTCAATGCAGTGGAAATCACTATGGGTTAAGATTATCAATTACCCAGCTCTTTCTAGCCTGTTGACAACAGTGGGCTAGACCTTTCTGGTGACAGCCTAAATTACAAAAGGGCCAAAATGGTTAAAGCCAAGCAGTCACAGGAGGCTACCTGATGAAATTGATCTTGAAACGTTGGCATAGTTTGGAGTGGTTGCAGATTTCTTTCTAATTTCCTCCCAGGCTGACATGGCACAGTGTGAGCTTCCAAAGTGTACTTTCTGAAAAGTTTTGGTGGAAAATTTACCATTTTTTTGTAGTACTATGTTTCCTGTGTGCTCTTTAGAAACTATCCAAACTTAAAAATGAGAATGACCTCTTCCACTTCAAAGATTTTGGAAGAACATTACATAACTGACCATCAAAAGGGAACCCTGTATTCTTGTTTTGTGGGAGCAGTAATACATATTTACACAGCAGAGCCTTTCCTGAATTCTAATTTGATGTCAGTATATCAGAAACGCTTTATCTAGTGGTTATCTCTCAAAGAGAATGATGCTGTCCCCCAGAAAGCATGTGGATTTCTCCAGGGTATCATAGCATCATGTCACATTTTATGTAACACTATACACAAATCTCCTTCAAGGCAAATATTTATTCTACCCCCTACTCAGTTTTTTCTTGAAATACTTATTTTTGCAGTCCAGAAGAAAAAGCCCTGTGTGTTGACTGACAAATGACAAAATGTATTTTGGGAAACTCTGCCATGACTAACATGGCATTCTGAAATGTGATCTTGGGTCATTGGGTCTGTTTTGTGTGGAGAAGATAAGGCAAAACCATAATCTCTTTGTACCCTCTTTCCTTAGGTTGTAGCTGTTCTCTAAATATAACTCTCAACCATCCGTGGCCTGATGATGCTACCTCTTTTCTGAAGTACACTGAGTACTTCTTGGGAGTGAAAGACCCCTTAAACAAAAAAGCCAAACCAAAACAAAAACCTGAGGTGGTTGTAATCAATCTGAAATGGAGTGGAAACAAGACAGAGGAATCAACATTCCAAGTAACCTTAACCTGGGAAAAATACCAGAAGTTCAACATGTTTTTTGACACAGCTCTTTCTTTCTTCACAGAAGAAAAAATGTGAGTAAGGAAATGAAATGGCCTGCTGTTTCCTTTGCCTCACTCTGCGCCTGCACCTTCCCTGGAGGACATTCACTAGGGACACAGTTTGAAAGTGAATGTGGAGGAGATGCTCTGAAGGAGGAAATGGGATTCCTGGCAAACATGAAGCTGTTGCCCTATTAACTGACAGCCACGGTCTGAGAGCAAGCTTGCTGAAACGATCCATTGAAACAGGTCTGTGCTGTGAATCTGTGTCTCTGAATCCGACATCACTGACTCCCTCATGATGGAAAATTGCTGAGGCTATAATTTTTATGTTCAGCCCCTATGAAGAACTGACAGAAGAGTGTAGCATGAGCCTGCATCTGTGCTATTATGCCAGCTGTGTGTGCTTACCCCATGCACTTATGTACTAAACTTCTCACCAAAGGTGTAAATACAATGAAAGTCAAAATAATGAACTCTGATTCATCATGTTTCATCCTGACTGAATCAGAGCAAGAATATGCAGTTCCTTCTATCCTCATCTTAAGTTATATCTTTTGAGCTTAGACAGCAACCTTTACGAGGATGAAACTGCCACTTAGATCTTCATTGAACAAATGTACCTAATTAATGCCAGTATCAGTAGCAACAAGAACAAAACTGAAGGAAATGTGACTGAGGGGCCCATCTAGGAACGATGCCTGGCCACCGTGGGCCCTGGAGCCGTGGGAGTAGAATGAGAGGGGACTCTGTGTTCCCCTTCTGCTCTCCCTGTGTGGGCGCAGAGCTGGGTTCCTGCCTGACAAAACCAGGAGTTCAGACTTGCAGCGTCCCTGCACAATCCTGCAATCCCAAAGCTTGTGACACACTGAATATTGCACTTGTTCCTAAGTCTAGTTAAAGACTCGAGGCAGATCAGAGGGTTTTTTGTGTCCCTAGACAGCTATTTTAAAGTGATATTTACCAATAGCAGATGCTGAACATTAACATTTGCATCTTCATTACAGAATAAGCAACCCCTTCAAAAGCTGTAGAAGGTCTAGGTGAGTTTGAATTTTCACTGTCATTATCTAAAAAAATTTAGGTGTAGATATGTTGCATATAGTTTAAGAAAACTTGTCTACTTGGAGGAGATGAATACCGAGAGGACTTGAAGCCGTGGTAAAGTTATTGCTAGTACTGACAAGTCAAAGAAAACAGTCTCATATTTTGATTTATTTAAATCTTAATGTCTAAATGATGGCCACAAATTATTTCCCCATTTCTTTTGTTTTTAAATCCCAAACTTATCAGAGTGCCATTCACATAAGCAAACAATAAAATTTCTCTAGGATGAGTACAAGCCGTGTGTTAAGAGACAGACAGCTGTTACCAGTGATTTATCATCAGTCTGTAAGGTTGTATTGAGTGAGGTACCACAGAGGATTTGCCCTAGATGATGGATTTGCAATTAATGACCAACGTGCTGGAATAGAAAACATGTCTGCAAATGTTCAATGTGCAAGCAAACTGGGAGGCACTGCCACCAACTGGGGGGACAGGATAAGAATAAAAAACAAACTGGAGAAATTGAAGAAATTACTTCTGAAAAATGAGAGGATGGAGTACAGAAGAGCGCAAGGCAGCTTCACAAATAAATGAGGGAGATGGAACAGCTAGGTGGCATAGCAGAAATGGTATAGGAGTTACGATAGATGGGAAAGCCAAACCTGAGTCAGTAGTGTTGTGCTATCGTGAACGAGGCAGACACCATAGATAGGAGTTTTAGTAGACATGGCAAAATGTGTGAAATAATCCTTCCACTGTGCACAGCCTTAGTCAGGGTACTGTGTCTCGTTGGCACGTAGCACTTCCAGAAAGCTGTGGACTAATTAGGGTGAGGCAAGAAGAGAACAACAAAAATGTTCAGAGCTTTCAAAAAAATGTGATATGCAAGAACTTGGAAGAAATTGAGATTTTTAGCTTCAGAATAGGGTGAATGCAAGGCCACAACAAGTCCTAAAAGATACTAAATGCTCCCACAAAGAAGAAGCAAATTTTTTTTCTCTGTCTGAGGGCAGTAACACAGTGGAATCAACTGTTTGAAAAGGTTATGTTGTCTCTGCCCAGTGGTGGTTTTTAAGAACAGAGGAGATAAACACCTCTCAAGAATGAGAAAAGAGTGCTGATCCTGCTTTGGGGTCAAGTGCATGGACAAGATTACCTCTTGAGAGCTTCTTCAGGTCTATTTTCTAACATTCATGGACAGTTTGGAGTGTGTAGCTGTGATCTCATGGAAACAGAGAAGAGCTACGTGCTTGTCTTTGCACTTGGAGCTGGGTGTACAGTTCTTTTGGATTCCTTTTACATCCTCGTTTCTTTGTTTTGGTGATTTGAATTACCGTTAGGCGAGGAAAAAGATTATTTTTGTACCCTCACTAGAATTAGTCAGATTGGAATAAGGGAAAAAAATACAATGTAGGTCACAAAAAACCTCCACTCTTCTGTAAAAGAGAATGTTTTAAAGTTACCAGCATATGAATCCAGAGCATTATAGCGGGAGTACAGACTAAGCTTCTGCTAAGTGTTCTTTTTAGAATTGCTAGACTAAAGATCATTGATCCTAGAAAATAAAGGGCTAACAGGCAAGAGGAAAAACTTTACTATTAGGACTTTTATAAAGGAGGAGTGTTTTGTGATATAGTGCTTTATGCTAATTCTGTGTAAACCGATATAAAAGAAAAGCATTAATACAGATACAGATTTACCAAGGCAAGCTAAGAAGACTAGCAAGGGTGTGTGCATTGAATGTAACCCTCTGTGCCATGATTCACTGAGATGTCGTTCCCTGTTTTATTAAGAGCTAGTAGGTAGGCATGTACCATACCACTTCAGTCACTCCTCTCCCTCACCTGCCATTTTTCTTCCTTCCTCTCAGTAAGCTCTTTTCATGTCTATCCCCCAGTCACTCTAGTATTCCCTTTAGCCACATCAGCTTTCCAAGCCTTGCTGAAGGTAGTGAGGAGGGAGAGTGAAGAAATGCTCCAGTGCTGCTTCTTTCCAGAGCCTGCCACATCCATGGTTTGTTTGTCTTCAGGTCAGAGGATTGTTTGAAGCAGGGTGTCATGAAGTGACCATAGCACAGGGATGAGCCAGCTCCTTTGTGTTTCTGCTACCCTCTCTAAGGTAGAAAGGCTGCCAAAAGGGAAATGACAGCACTCAAATTGCAGAGCCGCATAGTACAGTTCCATTTTCCCTGCACTGTGCAACCTGTCCCATCCTTTTCCCTTGGAAAAGACTGGTACCTTTTCAGGGTCCTTTTCCCTCTGAAACGAACATACTGAAAATGAACAAGCTATTGATGAAGCTAGGGCTCATGTCACATAAGGACACCTCCACGATAAGGGCTGTAGTAGACTAAGGTACAACAAAGTAGGCTTTCATTTGCATAACACCTCACCATTTACTTGTGGCTTTTGAAGCCTCTGCTTTCTGGAGGAGTCAGCCCAGACCACCTTATGTTACTTAAACAATGCTCTGTCTTTGCTGTGTTTTTGTTAAAACTGTGTAACTTACTTAAAATGAATTATTTTTTCAGATGATCAACTCAAGTGGGCCCAGTGAGGCCAATGCAGGGCTATATAAAAGGTGTTTGTTCGATGTGATTCATGGTTGAAAGCAAGATGTGAACGATATCCTTAGCGAGACTTTACAGACACCATTGCCTTCATTTCTGTGAGAAGAGCTTTAGACAATCTAGTCTATCAGGGAAAAGCACAAGCAAATCATAGAATCATAGAATGCTTTGGGTTGGAAGGGACCTTTAGAGGTCATCTAGTCCAACCCCCCTGCAGTGAGCAGGGACATCTTCAACTAGGTCAGGTTGCTCAGAGCCCCGTCCAACCTGACCTTGAATGTTTCTAGGGATGGGGCCTCCACTACCTCTCTGGCCAAACCATTCCAGTGCTTCACCACCCTCATTGTAAAAAATTTTTTCCTTATATCTAGACTAAATCTACCCTCCTTTAGTTTAAAACCATTAGTCCTTGTCCTGTCACAACAGGCCTTGCTAAAAAGACTGTCCCCATCTTTCCTATAGACCCCCTTTAAGTACTGAAAGGCCGCAANGACCTGCTGGCCACGCTTCTTTTGATGCAGCCCAGGATACGGTTGGCCTTCTGGGCTGCAAGCGCACACTGCTGGCTCATGTCCAGCTTTTCATCCACCAGTACCCCCAAGTCCTTCTCCACAGGGCTGCTCTCAATCCATTCATCCCCCAGTCTGTACTGATACTGGGGATTGCCCTGACCCCGGTGCAGGACCTTGCACTTGGCTTTCTTGAACCTCATGAGGTTCACACAGGCCCACCTCTCCAGCTTGTCCAGGTCTCTTTGGATGACATCCCATCCTTCTGGTGTGTCAACTGCACCACTCAGCTTGGTGTCATCTGCAAACTTGCTGAGGGTGCACTTGATCTCGCTGTCTATGTCATTGATGAAAACATTAAACAGCACTGGTCCCAGTACAGACCCCTGAGGGACACCACTTGTCACTGGTCTCCATTTGGACATTGAACCATTGACCACTACCCTTTGGATGTGACCATCCAACCAATTCTCATCCACCAAACAGTCCACCCATCAAATCTGTATCTCCCCAATTTAAAGAGACTATCTCTCCATGTACCGTCATAGTTTCCTAATGAAGGATGAGTATTGGGTCCCCATCCATTATGTCACTGTTGCTGTTAACATTGTTCTTGCTAACACTAGTTTGGAAATTTTTATAGTCATTTAGGATACATATATGCTTCTACTAGCACAAGTTGATGTCATTGTTCTTGTTTCATAGCTCATTGTTCTTGTCAATAGTTTCTGAATCAATGTTTCTACTGCATGCAAAATCATGTGCTTTGCACTGGACCCACTGCACCAAAACTGTGAAGGTGTCACTAAGGAATCTCAGTGCTCCATTGATTTAGATTTGCTTGCTGCCTGGCTCTTTTAGGCTTTGGTGAGGTCCTCATCCCACAGGGGATGCCCAAGCTGCATCCCAAACCACAGGAAGAAATCTCCCATGTATGAGCAGAGGGGAGTTATCAAGGTCCACAGACTGTGCTGAGCTATACAACTCTTCAGGCTAAATGCAACTGCTCCTACGCAGATGCAAATCCCTATCATCTGAAACTGTACCTCTTAGTAAATTTAATCAGGAAGTCCTGTAGACTCTAGCCTCCGCATCTGGCTCCTGCTGGTTCCTCATCTCCAGCTAAACCTGCTCAGCAGCTTCTACGTGGCTCCTTGTTTGCCTCTTTTCCAGAGTTTTTCTACTTTTCCGGTGGGGGCACTAACCCAGTTCAACCATGAGATTAGGGCACTAGGGTGCATGTGTGATAGTTAAGGCAAGCCCAAAATGTATCTCCAGGGTCCCTGGTAGATCTTCTCAGCCTCTCAGTGTGTTGTGCAAAGCTCAAGCCAGTGGAAATGAGCAATTTGGACCTGTGCTTGTCCGTCAGTGCTGCAAAGGTACCTTTGAATCACAGGGTGAACGTATGTCAAGACTACAAAGGGAGAGTGTGATATTCAGAAAGCGGGTCATCAGCTTGCTCTCTGCAGTAGTATGGAGCAGAGCTCCCCTCCAAATCCATAGCTGCTCTGCCTTTACTTACATGAGAAATGAACTGACCATTCCCCACACCAAGGACATTCCTGAAACACCTAGAACTCTTGAAAAGATCCCTTTTTTCCGGATTTCCTTTCCCTGATTCATCAACCATCCCTCAGTTCCCTCTGGGGATGTGCTTTTCACATCTCTCTCATTCTGGTCTGTGTTTTAGAAAGGGATTGTATTTCCTGTGAGCCCTCATGCCATCCACCCACCACAGCCTGTATACACAGGCAAGGTAATTGCTAACAGAAGGCTACATCTGTGACTGGTACCACATTCACAAAGGTGGGGCCTTGATTTCCATTCCCCTTCTTAATTGTCAGTGTTTGGTAACTACAGAAATTAATGCTGCCATCCAAAGGGCACTTTTGGGACTGCTCTGGGCAGACTCTGTCATACCTCCCAAAGACCTTTCGTTGCTTAGCCCTGGAGTGTTTGTCTCCTGGCATTGATTTTTTTTGTGTCCCCACTAAATGCAGTTGCAGCTAAATTACAGGCTTTTAATGAATGCATAATGGGAGCTTGTTCTTTCATTCCTATGTGTGTGTACGTGCGCATGGAAGCAACAGAGAACTATGGAATTGGACAGAGCAAGTGTGAAGCTTGTGTTAGTAAGCAAAAATCATGTAAAAATCACCGTTGCTGCTTTCAGGAACAAGTGCATGGATCAGGAAACACGCACGATGCTCTACTCTCCTTGCAGCTATGCCAGAACTCAGATTTAATTTAGATTTGGCTCAGACCTTCAGCCCAGCAACATGGCAGGGACCAAAAACAGCAGTGGTGCAGACAGCTATACCCCAAAAAGCTCAGGAGCTCTGGTTTTACTTTAGTCTTTTTCCAGGTCAGAAAATGGCTATAGGCTAGATGTGCTCTTCTGTGTAGAAAGGCCAGAACACCAGCCATGTGATAACACACTGAATGGCGCAGGTGTCTGCAGGCTGTCCGCAGCCCTTAAACAAAGATCCAAGGAGCTGAAGTTTGATATCAGCTACTTATACATAAAAGAAAAGCAAACACTTTTGCAATCAGTCTGTCAGCTCTTAGAACAAAGCAAGGCAAAGGGTCTTCAACACATCTTCCAGGCCAGGTGGGACACTTACCGACTGTTCCACCTGAAGCAGTGGGAAGCCCTCAGCAGCGGTCCTGGGGAAAGACCTGGGTCCTTGCGAACGCAGACTCCGTCACTTGCTTTCGCCTGTTGAGCGCTGGGCTGGAAGCATCTGCACTAGAAAGGAGAGCACTACAGCCTCAACTTTGACACCTATACTCCATCCCATAAAAGCCTATTATTTAGGATTTATGTGAGTGAAGTGAAATTCGTCCCGTGTGGAACATTAGCCAAATCCTCATTGCTTTCTGTCCAAGTTTTACATAAATCCAGATGTCCTGATGCACTGAGGACAGGCTCAATCTGTTGTACAGCACATATGAGTGCCCTCTGTATTCCTTTGAAACATCAGAGGTAAGACTGGATTTTAGACTAGGACGATATGGATCTGTACAGAGATAAGGGCATGCAAGAAATCCTACTGCCCTCTCTTGTTTTGCTGTTGGCTCATCCGAGCCACCTGCCTCACATTCTCAGAGTCCCCCAACTCCTCCTGGGAGGTCTGGCTCCTCCTGCAGCTCTACAGGGGCTGCAGCTCAACCACTGGACCGTCTTGAAACCAGATTGCTATGTGGCTTAGACTGCAGGATATTCCAGTGAAGAGGGAATCTGTTTCTGACTTTTAAGTAAGCACATAGATTACATTCATTAAAGCGTTATGAGGCCACTTAGATGAAATGCCTTGGAGGTCAATGCAGACTCCTCCCTCTGTCTTTTGTGTTGTGACTAAAAGTAGATTACACCATTTCCTACTGAGCCAAAAGGGACAGAAATAACGGTGGGATAATCAGAAGAATTTGACTTTAGCCTTAGTCAGACATGAAAGATTACTACAAGGCAAGAAAATGCCTCTATGGGAGTTCAGTCTTCCAATGGTATCTGTCAAAATAATGTCATGGACTGGCGATCCTTCCGACCATGCTGCCTGCTTCAGATACCATGCTGCTGACCGTGGAGGTCACACCGTACCTTCCAGGCAGCCCTGTAAGGTGTCTGCACAGCTGAGGACTTGCAAAGCTCAACTTGAAGCTTGCTATGAGTCCAGATAGCCCAGGATGACAAGAGACCAAAGATATATTTTTTTATCCTCATCCTTGAAAATTTGAAATTTAGAATTGGATCCTAATTGTAAAGCATGAGCCTTGCTGCCTGTTTTCTACGTCCCCTACCATGGTGAAACAGGGATGCAGTTGTACATAAGTAAATATAAGCCTAAGGAACCATTTTAGCTTTTGTTATCATTGCCTGTCAGAAGTCTGTTCTTCCTAAGCGTTTTGGGGATTTTTCCCCATTCCCTTTCATCTCAAGTCAGTCCATCAAAACCATTCTCCCTCACTATACTAAAGCAATAATGCTGAAAACATCATCAAACATATACAGTTTTTTGTGTGCTTCACATGTAAATCATGCAGCACGTCCAGGACAATCAGAAGATCAGGCCTAGTCAACATGGCTTTATGAAGGGCAGATCCTGCTTGACTAAACTGATCTCCTTCTATGACAAGGTGACCCACTTATTGGATGAGGGAAAGGCTGTGGATGTTGTCTACCTGGACTTCAGTAAAGCCTTTGACACCGTCTCCCACAGCATTCTCCTGGACAAACTGGCTGCCCATGGCCTGGACAGGCATACTCTGTGCTGGGTTAAAAACTGGCTGGGTGGCCAAGCCCAAAGGGTGGTGGTGAATGGAGTTAAATCCAGTTGGAGGCCGGTCACGAGTGGTGTTCCCCAGGGCTCAGTGCTGGTGCCAGTTTTGTTCAACATCTTTATCAATGATCTGGACGAGGGGATCGAGTGTACCCTCAGCAAGTTTGCAGATGACACTAAGCTGGGTGGAAGTGTTGATCTGCTTGAGGGTAGGAAGGCTCTACAGAG
>VYZW01039314.1:1022-16201 GCA_013401315.1 Balaeniceps rex | reverse complement strand
GTGTTCAGTTTTGGGCCCCTCAGTACAAGAAGGACATTAAGTTGCTGGAGCGTGTCCAGAGAAGGGCAACGAAGCTGGTGAAGGGTCTGGAGAACAAGTCTTATGAGGGGCGGCTGAGGGATCTGGGGTTGTTTAGCCTGGAGAAGAGGAGGCTGAGGGAAGACCTTATCGCCCTCTACAACTACCTGAAAGGAGGTTGTAGCGAGGTTGGTGTTGGTCTCTTCTCCCAAGTAGCAAGAGATAGGAGGAGAGGCAATGTCCTCAAGTTGCGCCAGGGGAGGTTTAGATTAGATATTAGGAAAAACTTCTTCACGGAGAGGGTTGTCAAATTTTGGAACAGGCTGCCCAGGGAAGTGGTCGAGTCACCATCCCTGGAGGTATTTAAAAGACGGGTAGACGAGGTGCTTAGGGACTTGGTTTAGTAGTGGACAGGTACGGTTGGAGTCAATGATCTTAAAGGTCTTTTCCAACCAAATGATTCTGTGATTCTATGATTCTATGATTCTAAATATTTCATAAAAGCATTTATGAAGAAAAGCTAATCACGCCTCAAATGCAGACCACAGACTGAAGTACATCTATGTGCTTGGAAAGGTCCTAAACCTTGAAGAAGGATCCTAGAAACCTCTGTAATCAAACCAAGACCTCTGGTTTGATTGGCATGAATACGATTGGCAAAGAATATGATTTGGATTTGAAGCCTATAGTTTCAGAGTTTCTCTCTCTCTCTTGGAGTTATATCACAGTCAGCAACAGCTACACATTTATTCATAGGCTGAATACAGTTCTTTGAATCATCCCTGTATATGAATTACCTTTGGCAGATCACTGTCTCTCAAAAGAAGGCCATTAGTGAGTTCTTCCATGGTTACTGAGGGTTTGTGTGGGCTCTAACATAATTCAGCACAATCTAGCTGTTTTTCCTATGTGTATCCCAAACATTTTCATAACACTCTCCATGTAAGGAGTAGAAGCCATATGAGGGTAACTGCAACATAATTTTCCCTGACCTGGATTTCCTTAGTCTCTATTAAAAACCAAAATGCTGCTCTTGGCTGCTCCTCCTTGAGTCTGTCCTCACCAACAGCCTGCTCCAAAAGTATCACCGTGACTGCTGGGACTGCTGTCCCCCAGGGGACAAGTGCTGCCCTCTTGGTCACAGCTGACAGCTCCAGAGTCTGCTTCTAAGCCCACCGCTCGAGGACTGGACACTTTCAGCTGGGCTCAGGCATCCAAAAAGATGCAGCGCAGTTTTGTCACACAGGTTTCTTTATCCGGGGTGCCATCATAGTTTCAGGCATGTACCGGTGACAGAGTATTCCACTCCCCCAAAAGCCTGAAGACAGACAGTCCAAACTGCACTCTCACTTAAAATGTAGTTAACTGGTTCCTCAGACATAATATTGCACATTCTCCTATTACTTATAATCTCACAATAGGCATCTTTCATGAACTTTTAAACTGATTAGTTACTTTATTGCTATCTTTAAGCTCACATTAAAATGTCAGCTATTATCAGCATCAGGTGTCCAGTTCTTGCTGACACCTTAGTCTATGCACCCTCCTGCAGTATCACAAGTCTTGCACGGCCCTGGTTAATTCTTTGACGGATTACAGGCATCCTGTTCATTAGTCTGTTCTCAGTTAAACTCTCATGTTACTCATTACTGCAGTTGCCCAGGTACAATAATTAAATTCCATTTTTTTCAGGCTTTTGTAGTACTGCTTTAACTTACAGTTGCAATGAAATTTGTGGAGCAAGGGACAAGAGACAGAGAGAGAAAATGAGCTGTTTTCTCTGTAAATGATACTGTTAGCTGGCCTCCTGGTAGCTGGAAGCAGTAGAGATAAGTGCTCCAATGCTTTTTAAAGCTTTTAGTGTCCTGGGCAGAACTTCATCTACCTTTAACTCTGTCACACAGCTTACTAGAAAGTTTTGCTTTTTGTGATCCATAAAGAAAAATAGCTTATGTGTTTGAAAGTTCAACTGCAATACCTCTGGTTTAACCACATTAATATCTGTATACTATAATAAAAATGGGGAAAAGTTACCAACTATGCAAGAATAATGATAGTCTGTTTCTGAGCAATTTCAGATGCTGTTTGTGAATTGTTATGAAAGCCATGAGGACATGACAATGACAGCTTAAATGCTGAACTCTTTATAACCTTTCCTGTCCCTTCGAAGTTAAATCAAAATCAAACTATTCAAATGAATCTTGGAAATCAGCAACATAAAAGCTGATACTTCTCATCTCTTGGACTGACTTCTCAAGTTAGTCCATCAGCCCCAGGCAGCAGATAATATGTTCTGCCTGAGTGCATGTGAGTGAGCAAATATTTTGTTTTTAAAATATTTTTATTTTCGGACACATGACTTTTAGGAAAAAAAAATCTGATTCCCACAAACAGTCTTTGACCAGCTCTGTTGAGGGAGAAGACAATGCAAGCAGTCAAACCACGTCTTGTCTGCAAGCAGAACCCAGGGAAGTGATTACTCTTAAGCAAGTCCATGATTGAGAGATCTCTCCAGCCTAGATGATACAATTATGTAAGTTTAATTTCACCTCACTTGGTTGTGTGAAGTCCTTAAGTGATAATTGCATATGATAAGTCCTCTCATTATATTCTGTACAGAGGCTGGCATTTCTGACCATGAAAGAATATTTGAGGATAAATTACTGCAAAAGATCCCATTACTCTTTGGAACAGCATGAACAAGAGGCTGATAACTGTGCTCTAATGCCATCAGTATAGATTTCTCACAGTTACATTATCATCAAGGGAGCAATTCTGAGACTATTTTCCCGATCAAAAGGAAAATTTTCAATTGCAAAAATATTATAGCTCGTTAAATAAGGATGTGAATGTCACTTTAACATAACCAAACTTAGTTCATTTTGAAGCCACAGTTGTCATTTGGTGTACAATCCTCTCAAAATGGTAATAATATATGAGAAGAATTAGCAAAAACATTTTGAAAGGCCTTTATCTTTGTCTTTACTCTCTCAATCCTGCAAGTGAACTATTACAAGCACATGCCATACTTATATATATGCAAATAAGGAAGGTACCAATAGATGGCACTTGATAAAAGTTGGCATCATTTTTGGGTTTTGTAAGACCAATGCATATAGCAGCTGTGCACAGCAAACAGCATCCTCCAGCTGCTCTTTGCATTAACATTTAACAGTATACTCCAATTTTTGGCTCCAGTCCTGCAAATTGCTGCATATACATGTAGAGTGTGTGTGTGTGTGTGTGTGTTCATTTGTGCTTACTTTTGCATGAGTCCGACAAACCTAAACTGGAAGATGTCTGTCCAGTGCTATCAAATTTCGAAAGTGAATGCACAGTTCTTACCTAAAAAAAAAAAATGCATAAAATTAAACCAAAAGGCCTTTGCCACTAATAATATTGTTTTACACAAGACTATGCCTTTTTATCCAAAGGATCAAAATAATTTTTCAAATATAATAAACCAGTGGCTGTTTTGCATGGGGCCTTGTGTACATAGTTATGACATATCAAGGAGACTCAAAAGAGAGGAAAAGTGCCTCAAGAACTTGCTGTATACACACAGAAAATTAGGCAATCTTAATAATTGTCTTAAACAACGTGCTTCATTTTGGAATAGACCTCCATTTGCTAAGACAGAAAACTTGAACATAGACGAGTTCTTTCCTACCACAAATCCTAGGGATTTTCCTGTGGTTTAACTATCCACCGCCCCCATGCTAACTAGGTTTATACTTCAATATGTTAGTAGTTTGCCTATTGTTACTATCTCACTTTGTTTTCCAGTTTTTCCTCTCATATATTCAACCCTTATTCTCCACAGAGCATGGCTTGGGGTACATACTCCAAGTGATGCAGTTATGGAAGATTTGCAGAAAAAACACAAACCCTTTAAATGGACATTTTATCCCTTACCAGACTGCCTGGCACACCTACCTAATCAGGGCACCCTTCTTTTCTAAGTGGAGGCACGAGTGTCTCACTGGTTGGAACTAGACATATCAATACGCCTGTAGCTATGTCATTCCTGTTTATGATACAGTAGAACCATACATTTATATACTATAAATATTTCTGCTTGTCCAATATGCATTTATTATATATGTTTATATTTATTTCTATTTTATGTTTATCATAAATATGTTTATGTTGACATACATTTTTCTTTCTTCTCATCCAGTTAGATCCGCTCACTTTGTAAACACTTAGTATTTCTCCCAGTTTTGACCACTGGTAGTAAGGATTACTGGAATTGGCAGAACTATTTGTTGTAATATTTGACACAAAAAGTAAGGAAGAAACAGGGACATTTCTTCTGGATTATTAGAACAAGCTGAACCCTCAGTTCTCAGTTTTGTAGCTATTTTTAGCTTGAGCCTCTTTCCCTTCATTTTGCTGCCTTTAATTCTAGTTTCCTCCCTGCTTCATGACTGGTAAACTGATGCCTGTGATTCTGTCATAGCTCCCATCCTATTGCATGCTTATCTTTCAGGAAGAGCAGATGTTCCCATATGTGCCCTGTCTTTATCCTCTGATGCTTTTGCTTTGCAAACAGAAGATTGTATTTCCATTGCCCTCTGTGTCTGGAGAAAAAGATACAGCACTAAGGAGTTTTTCTGCATTGTTAATCAATGGGGTTTGTAGGCAACCAGGATAATCCCTTTCCTACCTTGTCCCCATTACTACTATTCCCAGGTATTTTCCCTTGGCATTTGTTCTTTATCTCCTCTCCCCTCCTCTAATCTTCATTCCCCCTGTTTTTTCCTTTCAGCTTCTCAGTCTGATGAAGCAACAAGAACTTGCAAATGTGCACAAAATGTATGACCCCACTTTGCTGTTTTTTCCCCCACCTTTTTGGCACTGCCTCCTACCAACGCATGATGCTGCAGGAAAGCTCTGGGCAGGACCTTGAGGATAAGCCACAGGTGCCATATGGGTTTAACTCCTGCCTGATCTCCACACAGGCAGATCTGGGGCTGGGGGAGTGTGGGAGGGCCTGCCGCAGTTTTTTGGAGGTCAATACAAGAACGACTCCTTTGGGATGCATCTGCAGTCAAGGTGTGACTCTGCACTCACTGCAGGCAGTGTTTGGTGGTCCAGTGCTCCCTGTATCCAAAAATGGTCCCTGTCCCTCCTTGTGCTTCCCCAGACCATTCCCAGCACTGCTCTGTATCAGTGCCTTGTCAGACGAAATCCAGTTTGTTCCTAAGCAAGCTCAGATTAAACCCTTACTTCCACATCCCAGGTATCTCTTCTCCTTCAGCACATGGGGGTTAAGCACTGAAAGGTCTCTTGATATGGACTATCTCAATGACAACACATTTCCTCACCTGTTAGTAGAGACAGTGTTGGGAGACTTATTCATGTGAGTAAAGTTGACCATAATTGTAAGTTATGGGACGTTTTGGGCCTTTGGCTCAGCTACCTGAATGCACTGGCCAGCTGGCGGTGGCAAGGAGTGCAGCACAACAGGACTGCATCTGCAGAGCAATCCACGGGATGCAGAGGACCTGAAGACCATGCTACATACATTACAGGGGCTTTATTTCATAAACGTTCTTTTATTTAATTTATTCATATCAGCTGTAGTCTGGGGCTGTGGGCTGGATACCCATTAGTGGCTGAGACTCATTTTCCTGCTCCGTTTGCTTGATGAGAGTGTCCTGCCATGAGAAACAAAGTGTGGTAAATAGGGGCAAACAGGGAACTTGCTTCAAAGCACACACCCCAGCTGAAATATTATGAGAATATAGACTCATTTAACAACCTATAGCAACCAAAGTTTTCTCTTGGACTACATGGGAGTTTGGGGTCTAAATACCCTTCCAGACCAATCCTTAGCTGCTATTTCTCACTGCCATTATTTACTATAGAATCCTTTTGTTCTGATATTTATTCCATAAAGCATTTCCAGATACAGATGGCATCAGGAATGCCGCACAACATAAAGTCATATTGGAGATTTCTTTCATAAAGAGAACATAAGCCCGATATTACTCCTGCCTAGGCTATTATGAAGTTAGGCCTTCTACAAAATTTCCATAACGTAACAGCTTAAGCTGACTTCTGCTCTTTGTGTTATGGGTAGGCAACACACATAGATGGCAGGGTCTCATCTGGTA
Source organism: Balaeniceps rex (assembly GCA_013401315.1). Lineage (NCBI taxonomy): Eukaryota > Metazoa > Chordata > Aves > Pelecaniformes > Balaenicipitidae > Balaeniceps > Balaeniceps rex. The sequence continues at coordinate 10,061 of VYZW01039314.1, read as the reverse complement.
TTCAACTACTGCACCCAGCACCCCCTCCCACAAAGGATATTGCAGAATTAGACAGGGGTCAGAGCAGGGCACTGAAAATTATTAAGCACATGAGAACACTGTTTAGGAAGATAGATTGAAAAGACTGGCATTGTTTATTTGTGAAAGGCTGTGAATAAGAGAAGACATGATAAGAGCATACAAAATAATGAATGTTACACAGAAAGCAGAGCAGAAACTTCTATCCTTCCTGTCTCATAACACGCGTGACAATGAAGCATTCAAAAAAATCAAAAGGTGGCAAACTCAGACCTGATGAAGGAAATATTATCCCATACAAAACATAATTAGACTGTGGAAGCCATTACCACTGACTGCCCTGCTGACCAACAATGTAGTTCAAAGTTAAAGTTCAAGAAGAAAAGAGAATGCATTCTTTTGTAATGCAAAAGGGGGAAAAAAAGGTGTCAGAAAATCTTAAGTATTTCAGAGATGCAAACCACTCAGTAACTAATACGACTAGGATGAGACGGGCTATGCTGTTTCTTGCTTTTCACTGGGTTTCGTTAACCTTCCTGAAAGCACATGGATTGGCCTCTCTCACAGTGCATCCATCTGTCATCACATACGGAAAACAAAACACAAGGCACCTGAAATTAATACGTCAGGCTGTGAACTCCAGTGCTAAGAAACCTGTGGTTACTACTGTCTTTCCCCGCTCAGCTGTAGTGAGGGTAACTGCCAGCACGCAGAGTGCAGTATCTTAAATTGCCTTGGCTAGATTTACCACAGCTTATCTGGATGCACTCTGAGACAATATGAGGCAAAATGCTGTCATACTTAGCTGGTTGTCACTTCATGCATATTTCATAGTCACAGAAAAGGTCTTTTCTGCTCTTCCTGCTGGCATCAGTTGGAGGAGTAACAGATCTGGTTTTTTACAGCTTGAGATCCTTCACTACAAGGATCCCTTGTAACAGCCTTTCCAACATCAGCCTTACACACCTTGTGGACATGCAACAGTGGTTACAAGTGAGAAAAAAAGGCCCTAAAGCTATAGCAGAAGATAAAGTTCGCAGTTATTTTGGCATGGAACATAAAGAATTTTATCAATTCAGAATCCTAAAGACAGGATGTTATAATTTAGCTATCCCTGTAGTTTGCTTTCCACACAGGAATTTGTTCCATTAACACCTTAAATAAACCTTTTATTTAATACCATGCAATGCTGGTGCGCTTCCAGCTCTTCCAACATTTCCCTGGTTCTCTTCTTCACTGGTTGTCTGATTTTTATGCAGAGAACCAGCCTCAGGAGGAGATGTGGAAAGAGGCAAATGCACCTTGGGACAAGGGAAGAAAACTTCTGTGGTTTAGAAAAGGAAGAGTGAGAATGGAAGCAAGTGACCTACAAGGACAACTCATTTCCCTGGGAAGCTTGCCCATTGTTGAGATGAAGACTCTTTTGGGCAAGGTGAATATAGGCTTATATATGAACAGGAATCACACATTTACCTTATGTGTGAAAAAGGCATTTGTGATCTGGACTGTGGATTTTGGATGAGACAGCAATTCAATGATGCTCTCGAAGCAGTGCTTTGGGAGAAGGTAGGGAGGTAAGCAATGACTTGCATCTGCACAATATATGTTAAAACAAGAGTCAGCCGGACTCTCTCTATCAAATGATTTTGTTGTATTAGCATGCAGATTGCCTGGTGACCACAGTGCAATTATATAGGTGTCTGAGAACAGAGGAGTGAAATAATAAGGCAAGTAATCCTTTGCCTCTTCCAGCATGGATGCGTGAAACAGCTTGAGACAACTCAAGCTACTTGACACTACTGAGTCTTTCCCTCAATCATTGTTGAGGGATTATTCATTTTAGAAAAATACAGTGGAAACCCTTGATGTATTTTAGATCATTCCATATATTATATTTATGTACATGTTACATATTAGTGATTACTTCAATACAACTTACTTTGATCTGCACCAGAATAATTAAGAGTTACTGAACTATTTAAAGTTTTTTCTAAATATCGTTCAGCTTTTTTAACCTGCTTCTCAATTTGGAGCAGGTTTTGGAGATTATTAAAGATTTGGTTTATAGATTTTGTTAATGAAAAACTCCATGAAGTCATTATTGCTTTTATAATAGAAATAAGCATATATTTTAAAAATCATAACATAGACAAAATGAGCACTATTTGATTTAGAATATTTAGAAATAGTTGTTTTCAACTCCAATTTTAACTGGAATTTTCTTTTTCATGCCAGAAGCAAAAATGCCCCTTTAATCTTTTGACTGGCTCTGAATGAAAGACAAGTAGACCAGGGAAAATTGGTTTCAATCAGCCACATGGTACAGTTGAAATAGAGTAATTTTCCAAATCAGCCTAAGGATCTCGGGCTGAAATTCAGGAGTTGTCAAAGTATGGGATCAAACGAGGATGAGAATTAGTGTGTTAGACAAATGATTCTTAGAATCTCAGCTCCTTTTTACTATAGAATAGAACAGAACAGAATATTTCAGTTGGAAGTGACCTACAAGATCATCTAGTCCAACTGCCTGACCAATTCAGGGCTGACCAACTCAAAGCATGTTATTAAGGCCATTGTCCAAATGCCTCTTAAACACTGACAGGCATGGGGCAGCGACCACCTCTCTAGGAAGCTTGTTCCAGTGTTTGACCACCTTCTTGGTAAAGAAACACTTTCTCGTGTCCAGTCTGAACCTCCCCTGGCACAGCTTTGAACCATTCCCACACATCCTCTCACTGGATCCCAGGGAGAAGAGACCAGCACCTCCCTCTCCACTTCCCCTCCTCAGGAAGCTGTAGAGAGCAATGATGTTGCCCCTCAGCCTCCTTCTCTCCAAACTAGACAAGCCCAGAGTCCTCAGCCTCTCCTCATAGAACATTCCTTCCAGCTCTTTCACCAGCTTTGTTGCCCTCCTCTGGATGCATTCAAGGACCTTCACATCCTTCTTAAATTGTGTAGAACTGCACACAGCACTCAAGGTGAGGCTGCACTAAGGCTGAATACAGTGGGATAATCACCTCTCTTGACTGGCTGGTTATGCTGTGTTTGATGCACCCCAGGATGCGTTTTGCCCTCTTGGCTGCCAGGGCACACTGCTGACTCACATTGAGCCTGCTGCCAACCAGCACCCCCAGATCCCTTTCTGCAGGGCTGCTCTCCAGCCACTCCTCTACCAATTTGTACTTGTGCCCAGTGTTACTCCACCCCAGGTGCAGAATCTGGCGTTTGTTCTTGTTAAATTTCATGCCATTGATGACTGCCCAATGCTCCAATCTATTTAGATCCCTCTGCAAGGCCTCTTGTCCCTCAAGACAGTCAACAGCACCTCCCAGTTTGGTATCATCAGCAAACTTGCTAATGGTGCATTCAACTCCTGCATCCAGGTCACTGATAAATATATTGAACCGAACTGGCCCTAGAATTGAGCCCTGAGGAACACTGCTGGTGACTGGTTGCCAGCCAAAAGTAGCCCCATTCACTATAACCCTCTGAGCCCTGCCCTTCAGCCAGTTCTTCACCCAGCGCACTGTGAACCCGCTCATCCCACAGCTGGACAACTTGTCCAGAAGGATACTGTGAGGGACAGTACCAAAAGCCTTACTAAAATCCAGAAAAATGACATCTACTGCTTTCCTTTCATCTACTAGGCAGGTGACCTTTTCATAGAAGAGTATCAAACTAGTTAAACAGGTCTTTCCCTTTGTGAACCCATGTTGACTGTGCCTGATGATTGCATTATTCTTTAAGTAATATTCTCCATAGTTTTACCAGGAACTGAGGTTAGACTAACAGGTAATAATTTAGTTTTTAAAAAGTTCAAATTAGTGAGAAGAGAATGTACTTACAGTGTTTCATTTATGATAAGTAGATATTACAGACTGTTTCCAAGAGTGGCATTGAGGTGTTTTCTTGCCACTGAATGATAAGCTCCTCTACAGGAGTGGAGTCCACATAATGTTGCTGAAAAAACGAAATGATTGTTGGTCATTTTAAAGGAATCAGGGAAGGCTCCTGCATGCTGTGTGCTAGGTAAACTGCTCCTCCATTCCACCTGAATGAAACTGAGCTCCACCATCCCCATCGAAGTTATTAGTATTTGTCACAATTAATGAGTAGACACTGTATATGCGGTTATTTTTTCCCCTGATTCAGAGAAAGTCTCATTTTCTTAGAATACTATAGCTCACATAAATGAACACAATGATATTCTGTTCTTTAGAGCCAACACTTTATCTATTGTCTCTTGAAAGAAGAGAGAGAGGGAGAGAGGGAGAATTCCCATTCATACCAGTTTTTCTCACACTCAGCTCTTTCTAAAACAAAATCAAATTGTTAATCTCAAGCCACCTGGTAGTATTCTTTAAAGAAATCTTCCCAGTATATTTTCATACCCACCCAGGGAGATGGAGTTCCTGGAACATTTTATCAGTTCAATGGGAACTGGGAGGCTAAGGAATATAAAAGACACAGTGTTCTTTCAGCCAAATTCTTCCTGTTTTGATAGCACCATCCTTTACGAAAATAAAAGGTCTTCAGTTTCTGCTGATTCAGGGTCTTGGACTAGCTGTGTAATTCAGACTCCAGTTTGAAAGAGAGATCTCCATCTGCGTACACAGACAGTGAAAATAAATGGGAAGAGGGGCTGGTTCTTACACATTGTATAAACATTTTGATAACATTGGGGAAAGTTAGTCTTGAATTAAGTCAGGAAGTGACATGAAAAGCAGCTCAGACCTTCCTGTATGTCTCTGATTTATTTATATATGTGGTTGCCAAAGCTATTAAAATAATGTCAAGCATGTAATGATAAGCTTTAATAGAATATCTCTGACAATGGAATAGTGCCTAAAAAAATGAAATATCATGGTTAAGTGCATTATGTGCTATAATGCACCATTAACAGCCGTTACATGCCAGCTACACAGAGAAAGAGATGCTATGGATGATCAGTGAAATGCTTTCAAGCGCTTAATGGGACTGCTTCGCCTCAGACTTATACCAGTCAGCCACTTCAGGGACAGCCAGGCATTTTTGTCAAACCAGATGACTACCTCCTGGGGCTACGGATAAGGGATATGAGTAAACTCTTGTTATGTGAAAATTTCACCTGGAAATGTGGCTTTTTCATTACAAATCTGGCTCAGGACTTTATTTATATATCTTTTTGTATGTAGCAAGCACTGAAGTTACCCGAAGCAGCTGGACACTTTTGCGCAGTAAGATTTCAATACCACTGAAACAAGGGTGCATATACCATTACTGTGTATCTGAAACGTGTGACTTAGAAGATTTTTTTTTTAATATACTAGGTTTAGCAGACCACCAGAAAAAAGCATGAACCCACTGGCCCCATTCTTATATGGCTCTCATTTCAACCTTCCTGGTAAACTGCTTCGATCTCTCACAGATCTCCTTGTATCATATAGAAAGTATGGATTATCCTATATCAGATCTCTCTGCCTTAGGAAAAAAAATTAAATGTTTTTTTTGAGACTTTAGATGCTTTTGGAATTACCTGAGACATCAACAAGTGCTGCAAATATGAATCTTACAATGAGAACAGCAGGTCTTCAGTTTAGCTTAAGGAGGATTAAAAGTGTCGTTGAGGCAGTATACACCCTTTACTGGTAATGCATTTGGAAATTAAACCAAGCTAGGCATCTCTCACAGCAAGTTTCCTCCTCCTTCTCTCCAAAGCTCTCCATGACTCTGCCCTTTCCACCTGTGAGTTGTTGCCCCTGCCCAGATCCTTTCCCATCCCAGAGCCGACATCCTTACTTTGTCACCTGAAGGTCCCTGAGCCCTGTCTGTGCCAGTGCCCCCAACCCAGTACTGCTTCATCGCTGAGGGGTTTCCTGAGCTCACCTCCTTCACAGCTCTCCTCACCCCCCGCCTACATCAGTGGAGAGACCCACCTATGAGGGAAGAAGATTGCTGGCACTTTGCAATACTGAAATTGTTGCACACATACCTATAAGCAGAAACAATCTGTACGCGGTGGATTGCAAACTTCCCTCCCTCCTGTGACAGCACTTATTTCCCACAGCTTTGCAAAGTGCTTGGCACAGCAAGCTCCCATCCTTCAGGGTGGTTGTAAATACAAAGGGGGCTTGGGAGGAAATTCTCATAAGAATTTAGCATTAGGTTAACTAGCCTGTAAGGAAAGATGAGGGCAAGCTCTATTATTCATGTCTAATTTTACTGCGCCATTTTTTCCTGCCCAACTCTGATCTCTGGTGAAGGCAGAGATCCTTTCCAGACTGCAGAACGCTCTCTGGATTTGCACTACACCTGCTGGGTTCAGGATCCCGCTGTACCTCATGTGGGAATAAGATCAGGATTGGCAAGGAACCGCACTCAAGGAAGCCATTGGGGTTCTTCTGCTACTTGCTTTGAAAGATCATTTGGCTGACTGACCTTGCAGCACTAGAGAGATTTAATTTGCTTCTCATACAATTCCAGTATTTCTATTTCCCATACACAGTGTGGTTCAAGTGCCAATATAGTTGGTGCTACCACCTAGAAGATGGGAGTAAGCAGATGAAATCCTTTGAGGGCAACCGTGGTAAACACAGTTGGGGTTTATAAGTGAAACAAGTCTGGGGGGTTCGCTTAGTCTCATTAAAGGAGCAGTCACATCCCAAAAACATCTCTTGGAATGAGTTGTACTCTCTAATCATGAAAGCCCAAGGGAAAGAAGATTGACAAAAACTGAAAGATTCAGAGAAATTGGGCAGTAGATATTGCCCAGCATCCGGTCTCATTCTAGCTAGCTTTGTCAGTCCCTAACCCATTCAAGCAACAAAGCTGAACCTAAATTTTGAACCAATAGTGTCTTGTAAGAGAAAAGAAGAAGCCATATAGCACTTAACAGCTATTCAGATCAACAGTGTAAGTACATTGTCTTCAAATGTGGCCAAATAGCAAAGCAGTGACATTTGTTAGTAGCAACTAACCACTCTTTAAAACATGTTCTCTCAACAAAGAATATAAATATTCACAAGAGTGAATTTGCCACAAATGACATACTACAGTCACACAGTAAGTGGGCCTTTGAACAACAGCTTATTAACTTTTTGGTCTAAAAAAAAGTGTCCTAGATTTCCCTTGAAGGTACGGTATACGTCACGTAATTTGTTTTTCTAAAGTCCTTGATCTTATCAAACAGGAGGCATTTTGCACTGCTATTGTCCTATAATGTGCTTTTGTGTTTTGGTAACCATCATGTGAAATGTAAGAACGTAGGCTTTAGAAACCAGCCTGTTTTAAATAAAGATCAAGGCAAGAACAGACAGTTGATCTGAAAGTTTCATTTCACCCTAAATATGCAATCTGAAGAGTTCAAGCTTCGTTTGCTATTTTTTTGTTTCACTGTAGCTCTTTCACATATGATGCTACATTAAGTAGTTTAATCTATCATGACATAACACTAGCAATAAATGGCAGCTGAAAAGGAAAAGTTGCATTATTCTCTCCTTGTGGGAACAAAGGTGCTCACAGAAGAAATGAGGATGAAGAATAATGTCTGCAGACATTCCCGTTTCTTAGGCCAGGTTTGCAAAAGCTCTTCCCAGCACTTTTAAAGCCTCAGCACTGTTTTTATGGAGAGGCATTGGATAATCCCAATGCCGAACAGTAATGTCAGGGATTTGGCATAAAAACTCCTGCAGTTCTCTCCCCCCACACCCACTTCTATGTTACTGTCACAAAAACTGCCCAGGTTTCCCTCCAGCTTTTCCTTAAGGCAATGAAAATTTCCCCAATTTCCCCAATACCTCAGATTGCCAGGGGACCAGCTAGCTACCCATTGACTGCAGGAGTAACATCATGGAAATAACTGATATTTTAAGGAAAAAGGATCAAGAATTGAACAAGGAGTTTTCCTTGACCCGAAACAAAATGTTTAGTTCAATTCTGGGTATTTGAATGCTTTTCAAGTATCATTGCTAGATAAGTTTTGAAACAAAATGTTGTTCTAGAGTGAAAAATTGAAACATCTCACTTTAAAATGCCAAAACACTGTGTTCCAGAAAAGATCTCTTTTCTCTCAGCTTGAGATACTTGACAAACTAGACACAAATTCAAGAATTATTCTGGACATTCCAAAACTTCATTTTTTGGCAGACCTAATTCCAACCCTAATATTTCACATAACCAGAGACAGCAGTATAAGCACAGCAAGATTCGAGTTTACATGCTGTGAGGTCCCCTGAGTGCCCCTCAAATTTTGGGGCCAGGTTTTCTGATGCCAGCAGACATATTTAAATTATCTTTTTCTACTTTTTTTTCCTCATTGGACCAGTGAAAGAATGTAAGGTAATGTAATTTGAATGTCAATTAATGTACTTAGGCTGGAAATTGCTTTATGTCCTCAACAATTAGATTAAATAGCTATTGTCAGCACTATGAGGGAAGAGCTTTCTTGTTAATTTAGAACAGTTCAGCAAAAACTGCTAGAAGTAAAAGTTCTCAGCCTAAATCTTTTGGTTTCCCTCACCAAGCACACTTGTGTTTCTCTGCAGAGGAACAACTGTCTCCACAAAACAGTCCCAAATAGCAGATTCTCTGACAGTACCTTTGGATGCAGCAGATAACTGGCAGCTTCAGCACCGATATGGGCAGCAGGAACTTTTCACAATTGTTCACAGCACTGGCAGGTTCCTCAGGATGCCTCCAGCAGCACGAACTAATCACCTCCCTGCGTGTGCAAGATGGTCAGAAGATACAGTGTGGATCCCACAAAGTCTAATGCATCTACTTGAATCCTTTCAGGAGAAAACTCCAATTCACCAGTAATTAACTTTTTGGAAGCCATAAGAAGGACCCTGCGGACATGTATTCTTAAAGACTATTTCAATAATTCATTTGCTAAAATCACCCATGAAATACCAAAGTTTTGCTACTTCCAGGCATGAGTGCCTGTTAGTCGCATGTTTTAGGCTCACAGAAGACTGATGTCAAAATCTTGCTTTCTGTAACTCATATATTTCTTCAGAAATTATTCCTCTTCTAAACTGTCAG
>VYZW01039310.1:51760-62584 GCA_013401315.1 Balaeniceps rex | reverse complement strand
AAGCAAACTGAAAGCTATTTTTAAAAGCACAGTACCATTTGAATAAGACCTGAGTTTACACTCATATCTAAAAAAAATTGTGTTGTACCTTTAAGATGACCATCACAGAATTAGAAAAAAAACAGGAGGAGGAAGTTGGACTTTGGCAGTTGCAAGCCACGTTTACATTTTCTGAAGGTGATTCAGGCGAGGAGCTGGAGAAGACCCTATCTATATCTTACCCCAAAGCCATACCCATCATAGCAGCTCTGCTGGCTGCAGCACTATTTGGAACTGTCGAGTAGGATGATATCTCCCTTTTCTCTCCACCAGGCCTACTTTCCTCAGTATCTATGTCAGGTGAAGCCTCCTACAGAAGGATCAGGGACCAATCAATAGAGAGCAAAAGTGGTGGATAAGGTCTGAAATTCCTACTCACAAGTGATAAAACACTGCACCAAGAATAACTGTATGCAGGTGGATGACTGTTCATACATATGCAAATGTACAATATCAAGGAGTTAGTTTCCAGATAATAAGCCTGAATATATAACTGATAGAAATGAGGAAATTTTCAGCATCAGGACTGTTTTTTTGTTCTGAGATGGGCTGTGCATGTTTATTCATATTAGCAGACAGGCAGCAGTAATTCCATTCATGACAGAGAGACTAGTCTTGAAAATAAGGGCTTATCAAAGTGTTTGTTTGAAACAGACTCAGCATTGCAAAGATATTAAAAATAAAATATAATACAAAATGCTAAAGTAATTACAAAAAATGGAGGAAGCATTAAATTAGTTGGTATACTCAAAATCTGAGTATACAATAATTAGCCTAAAAAATGTAATTAAGATTCGCATTAGGCAGTAGCAAATGCATGTATTGTATTTATTGTTTGGTTACCTGCTCTTGGTTTAATTTAGCTTTTAGAAGCAAACATTTCCTTTGCCACATAGCTATAAGGCTGGAGTTTATATAAGCTGGATGAATATACACAGTCCCATGGACTGTTCATGTTAGAGCCCAAACCAGATTTGGTTCCATTGTGCTGGCCACTGTATAAGTATTCACATCAGAGAAACTCATTGCTCCAGATAATTTCAGTCTGGAGAAGTGAAACATATATAAGAGATAAAAGGCTTCCTCTAAAAATAGTATAAATGATTGATTAGATGATCTAGGCAAACATTTAGAATCTAATTCCAAGTATGTGGTTCTTGCATCTTGTTGCTTAATGCTAAATTCAATATGTCTCTTGTTCTTTGAAACGTCTTAGAAACCTAGAGTTGCACATATTCACATATCCAAAATGGCGCTAGTCATCATAGTTGACACATCGTGGCAGTTCATGTAAAAGCTGCACTAGAGCCAAAAGCAGATTTATACTATAGTCCTTTAAACAGCTTTATCTGATAGACCTTTCAGAGCATATTCAACAGGTATTCACATCATCTTCAAAAGCGTCACCATTTCTTTTTAAAACTTGTCAGGAGAATGAGAAAGTGACAACACAAAAATTAGAAGAACTTGTTTCAAACCTTTTCTGAGGGGGTTCAAAGCCTCCGCCTCCCCCTACGCCAGAATTTTAACATTCAGTCTGGTCTTGATGGGATCTGTCTCTGTCACTTCTTTTGAGTTAAAGAACAGAAATTTTATTGTATCAAAATTCAGTGCAAAACATGGCTTTATAGACCCCCGTAGGTGGAAAAGCATCCTGAATCCCAGAAGAAACAGAAAATAGAATCATGTTCTTGGCCCTTCTGGGGGAGTACCAGTACAGTACCATTCCTGGGGTTTTGGTCCAATTCATCTTTTCTGTGTTGGTTGGTGTTCACAGGCAGTGAAGGTGATTAATTATCTTCCTGTGAGGTAAGATTTGCAAGTTTGTCTCCCTTCAAGAAGAGAAGTCTGAACTGGGACACTCGTATCATATACTTCAACTGCTGGGCAACCTGCTCTTGGTGACTCTGTTTGAGCTAGGAGGGTTGGACCAGGTGACCTCCAGAGGTCCCTTCCAACCTCAACCATTCTGAGATTCTGCTAAGTTTTTGGAACATTACCTCTTTGCCCTCTGGCTATATTTCTGAGTGAATGCAATCAATTCCCCTGTGGTTTGTACAGACCTTGATTGTGTGTTTACAGTGGGAATGATTGAAACATGGGTATTATATTTAGTCTCCTGAAGGGGATATGAAAGAAAATGTCCCACTGGAGCCCTAGGCATTGATCTGTTAAGTACTAACAAAAATAAGGAAGTTGTTGACATCTTTAATTGTAGAACTTTAGTTACCCAGGGAAATTTTTTTTCTGACTGAATACTTGAGGTTTGTAGTGTTAAGGGAGGATTTTAAAAATTGCAGTCTTGAATCACAGTGCTGGTTTTATGTTCATAGATCCTAGATGTCAAAGTCAAGTAAATGGCCAACAGCAGAACTAAAGTATACAACACAAGTATCTAAGTATGCCACTGAATGTTTTACTGACAGGGTCCTGCTGCTCTCAAAAACCACTTCCTTTATTTTCATCCTATTTATATGGTGTAAATCTAGAATAAACTATGTTGGTAGCTGTGACAGAGCAAGTAGAACAGAACTTAGCTTTTAAATAGCATGTCCTGTAAAACAAAATACAAGGGCAAAAGATGTATTGATAAACTGCTAAATTTTTCCCTGGAATCTGTATGTGAATCTGTTCCCAGAGAAGTGAGTGGAATATGGTTTTTGTTACATATTTTCAACTGGATGTTGAAAACTTATTAAAAAACATGAACATTTCAGTAATAGTAGGAAGGATTAAAAAATAAAATGTTTTTTAACTTTTAACAAAACTTATATAAAAAATGAGTTACTTGAAGTATCTGCAATGTAACACTGATGTGTATATTATATATAAATGCTTCTAATAAAGATATCAGTGGGCAAAGACAGCAGTACAAGGTGCATCAAAGACAAAGGCATGCTTCTGTAGGGATCTACTCTATTTTAGATATAGCAAAATATCCTTTATTACGTTACTATAAAATATGTTGTGGAACTGATTTAAATAGATCCCTGACCTCTCAGCAAAACACAACTTCAGAAGGAGAAAAAAAAATTCATAAATTCCACCAAAAACTAGAAAAGAATCTGAGATTTAAGGGCTATAAATAGAGCAAGTGCTAGCTAGCCACTATTTGCCGCTATTGATTTATCTTCTTTCTCTAATTGCCTGGAATCCACTAAAAGTTTCTTTTTGAAGACTGCTGGTGGTTTCCTTAAGGAAAAATTCTCTTTCCTTTTTTTTCATTGTTGAGCCCAACTTTTCTGCTTTTCATACTTAATTTTCACTGATACAAACCATCTTTGGAGACATGTTCTTCTTTGTCTTCATTCTATCAGCCCTCTGGAAAACCTTTCTTTTAAAGTAATTAAATGTAATTAGTTCTTTCTTCTCTACTATTTATTTTCTTTCAATTTCCTTTTACTGATAAGTCTCTTTAACTATTTCTAATTTATTTCAGCTTTCTAAATTTGAACACTCTATCTTGCTTTTAAGTTCTGTTCACTTTCAGTTATAATAATATACACATTTCTTGAATATGTAGTGTAGTAGTACCCAAAACTTTAAATCTTGATGCTGATTGTGTTGTTATTAATTGTTCTCTGCAGTCAGGTATACTGAAGTTAGTATAGTTTGATATACATCTCTGGCATACTAACATAGTATATCTCCTTCTCTGTATTGTTTTTCTAAAAAATTTCTCTCCTGAACACATTTAATGAAAATGCAAGTGACGTAGGTCTAATTAGTTAGTTAGATCTAATTAGTTAAGAAATGCAGGTTTTGAATTCTTTTAGTTCACTTGATTGTTTTATGACAAGTTATACTCAAAAACAGTGAGTGACAGGTGTATGTGTGGTTTTTAATTTCAGCTATACTTTAAAATAATTTCTTACAATTTTTGTTCTTTTTCTGATGCTCTCTTTTTAGATGGTGTTTTTTAAAGCTAAGGAAAATTGTAATACCATTAGCTCTCTCTATATTTCTTTTGCTCTCTGCTCTTTACCTTGTGCTGTACCAACCAGGAAAATGTTACCATTTTCTTTTATGGTTTACACTGAGTGTATTTTCATGGAAATTCCTAGATTAAATTAATTCTCTTTCTCTCTTCATTATTGATTCCCTAGTTCTTTAGTCAACTGTTGTCCTTCTCCCTCATCTTTGTAAGCCCTGCACATTTGTTCTGTCATAAACCACTTTGTACTAATACATGTGTAATAAAAATCTCTAAGAGTTCTATACTGCCTCTGTCGTAAGTATACATTCTGTTCTGTGCTACCCCTGTCAACTCATAAATCAAGGAAAAAGTACCTGTTCTCATTTCCATTCTGTTTTGTTCCTCTCATCAGATACAGTGTAGGGAGATGATTCTTACAAATTTCTTCTGTGTATTTATTTTTTGAGACATGACATTCTACTGCTGCCCCTTCGTTGATCTACCTGCAGGAAGCACATATGCAGGCATGATGTTAAACAACATAAGCATATTAAGCAAAGCAAAATTTAGAGAAAATTTTGAAAACAGAGGAAGAAAGACAACAAACCCAAGAATCCCTCAATATGTCTTTCATTTTGTAATTTAGTAACAGGAATGGTCTTTGTGCAAGGTGCATACAGTGATCTAAAAGCACCTAAATTTAATAATTTAGCCCATCAGGTTTTTTTTAATTATTACCATCCAACAGAGAATATATTACACTTGGATTGCTGTGAAATTAAGTTTAAAATAAAGCAAAAAGCCTTCTTGTGATGAATTGCATTGGTTGTTGAATGTTAAATAGTGATTCTGCAATATGTGTTAACATTCAACAAATGTTTAAGGACATGTCATATCTTTTCACACAGTTGAGACAGTTCAGTAAACATACAGATGGTAATTAATGCATTAAAACCATCTTTTAAAATATAAAGCCATATTTGAGATATTTCATATAAATATATCTCCTTTTGTAATGTCTGCTAGCCATATGCTTCTTTTTTATATCCTGCATATATATAGTGAAGTATAGTGAAAAAATTATGCATGTCACTGCTATAATGTTACACCAAGAAATAAACAGTAAATGTATTTTAACCCTATCCACCTGCCCAGTCCAGTTCTAAAGAATTTGTATATTGCCTAATAGTCTTTATATTACAGCGTTTCAGCACGAGTGAACTATCAGACATCTGCTTCTTGGGTAATCTTTAACCAAATAGTGTCTTTTCAGACTGAAAAAGCATTTCTCATCTAGTATGACTAAGGGCTCATTCCTGCATCCAGTTGATGTAGATTTCATGTAGATTTTATCAGCTTGTCAACCCATTGCCTGCTGATGTCTCTGAAAATCTTCCCACTGAGTTAAGATGCCTTTTGTCTGAGGTCCATCTTTGAAATAGGAACAATAGAGGGGAAACAGTGCATATGTAGATGGAAGGTAAAGATGAGAGTAAGTTGTAAAGAAAAAAATAGTTTTAAATTCACTGAAAGGTACTCTACTGTAAAGCATTAGTCTTTGCTTCTTGTCATTCTTTCCCTTAAAGTACTAGAGATAATATTATAAAACCAGAGTACAGACAAATCCATTAGTAATTCAAGCATTGTTACACTCATATGATGATCACTGACTCATCTAGGCTTTTCCAGCCTGGCAAAGGGAAGGCTTTGGGGACATCTAACAGTAGCCTACCAATACCCACAAGAAGTCTATCAAGAAGGCAGAGACATGCTCTTCATAGTTATGTATAGTGCAAAGACAAGAGGTTATGGGCATAGTTGAAGTTGAAATGAGAGGTTTAGACTGGATATAAGGAAAAACTTCTTCACCATGAAGACAGTCCAGCACTGGATCAGGCTGCCTGCAGAGGTTTATGCTGTCTCTGTCCTTTGAGGGTTCCAGGCTCCAACTGAATAAAGCCCCTTGGTCTGATCTCACATTTGATACTTACTAGAGATGTCCTGAGAGCCTTTTCAGTCAGAATTATCCTACGATCCAGTAGTCAAGGTGTGATCTACAAAACATTGATTAGAGGAGGATAATAACACCCCTCAAGCTACTGGCTGTGCTCCTGTTCATACAGCCCAGGACGGCTTTGGCTTGCTTTGCTGCCAGGGCTCACTGCAGGCTCATGCTCAGCTTGCTGTCTGCCAAAACCCCCAGGGCTTTTTCAACAGAGCTGCTCCCCAGCCAGGCAGTGCCCAGCCTGGCCCCACCACTGCAGGGTTTTTTCTTCCCTAGTGCAGGGCTTTGCATTTGTTCTTCACAAATTTCATAAGGTTCCTGTCAGCCCATTCCTCCACCATGTCTAGGTCCCTCTGGATGGCAGTCCTGCCCTTGAGCATGTCGATTAGTCCTCCCAGTTTGTGTGTCTCACCTGCAGACTTGAAGAATGTGTACTCCTTTGTGTCCTCCAGGTCACTGATAAAGATGTAAGGACAGATCCTTTATCCTTAAAGATAGATCCCTGGGCATTTCCACTTGCTATTGGCATCCAGACAGAGTACAGCCCATTAACCTCTGAGCCCAACCATCCAATCAGTTACTCACTCATCTAGTTTCCACCCATGCAGTCTGTAACGTCCCAACTTGGACGGAAGAATGTTGTGGGAGAAAATGTAGAAAGCCTTGCAAAAGCCAACATAAGTACCATCCACTGTTCTCCTCTCATCCGTATGTTCAGTCCATTCCCCACAGAGGACAGTCAGGTTGATCAAGCTAGATTACCCTTGGCAAATTCATGTTGATTGTTCCTACTCACCCTATTCTCCCTCATGTGCCTCAAAATGTGTTCCAAGAGGACTCACCCCAGGATTCTCCCAGGGGCAGAAGTGAGACTGACTGCTCTGTAGCAGTTAGGTAGTCAAGCAAATATACCTGTAGCAGCGTTAATCCAACAGATGTGAATTTAAATGCTTTCAGTCTTATATCTTGATTGCACTAATGAAAGAATAGCTAAAGATTTGGTTAGAATATCTGTTATACTGGATAACAAGCTCACAAACCATAGTTCAGCTGGTTAATGTAATCTCCTCTGGTTTGCCAACAGTCCTTGATTTTCTCAGGTACAAATATTTGCTCTCTTGCATATTTTCCTTTAGCTACCATAGATTTTTTTTTAATATATGTATCAGTGATGTGAGTGGTAGCAGACCTGCAAATGTCTCTGGGTATTTCACAAGGTTCTTTTCCCCTCTTGAACTGTGCAAATAATTATGCTACTCTATGTATCAAGTGTATTATACCTACTATTCTATGCTATATCCTTATCTCTACAATAGTTAACGTAAAGTGATATAAGCATGATCTATGAAAGGTCCTATTTCTGACAAAAATGGTTTGATTCCTCTTGGATCCCTATTACCGATTGCCTGTGAATTTGACATTTCTGGGAGGGAGCAGTATAGTCCTACTGTACATTGACATTTCCTGATGAAAATACACAACGTATAGAATTACTGTGTGAAAGATTTTTTTTCACTATGTTCCATTTCCTTCACAAAAACCTTCATAAAGTGTAAGAATGGCCTAAATTAGATGAATTAAGGTTTTTTTCTTTAATGAATTTGGTGAACTATATCTGCTTCTGATAACCATATATTCTGAAACAGATTTTCTTTATGTATAGCTTACTGTTATCTCAGCTGAATTCATGTGGAGTTAGATTAGTTTTCAGTAGTTCGCACCTGTGACTTTGTACAGTCATGTGGCCACTAAAGTCGGATTTGGAAGACCGAACCCTGTTTCTCCCGAAAGTACCAATACACAATAACTGCAGATGACTGATATTGTTGCAACTTCTCAATAGCAAATAAAAAATATTGGAGACTGAGAACTGGTTTTGCTATTAAGGTTCTTGAGTTTGGTGCTTTTTTCTTTCATGAATGATATCAAAACTTAGGGCATATTAAATGAGCAATCTAGAGTCACGCTTAGCAACACAAATAATTTATTTAAATATCCAAACACAGATCTAAGGATATAGTATAATAAATTTAATATTTAAAATTCTGGCTGTGGATTCTAGACATCTGCTATTTATTTTGCTGTGAGGGAATGAACTGTTAAGAGACAAACTTTCTGCATATTTTAACCTGCTTTTGGTAGGAGCTTGATTAAAGGAGGAGAGGACAGAAGCATATACAGTTTGGGCAGCATACTGCTTCTAGAACAGGACATAGCTTTGCACTGAAACCAGAACAAAGCTGCTTACATGAATGTGCTACTCCCAAATGCTGTCACTGAGCTCTGTGCTGAGGAAGCAGCTCTTAGCCGTCAGCCATATTTCGTCTATCTCCCATCCCTGACCTGTTCTCAAAATGGCACGTACTACAACCATGTTTCTAAGGCTAGCCATGTGGATAGCAATCTTCCTAAGTATTTTTCAGTTCAAACAAAAAATCTTAATGTTAGTGTTCCTTTAGTTTGATATCTTTTAGGTTGATCTTTCACAGCTCAGCTGTAGTGAGTTGGCTTTGGCCTGTGTAAAGGTTACTGCTTTTCTAAGGCAAATCAAATGTTTAATGAAGGGGTTAATTTTCCCACTTGTGTCACAAGTCCTCAAATTTAACTTTGGTGTTTTAAAGTTACAAATGTCAATGGAGTTGTCATTCCACACTGCACACAAACTTGCTGGACCTTTTTCATTTCAATAGGAACTGAAGTTGGACACTCTTCCAATATACAGCAGAAGAGAACGCTAAAGGCCCGACATAACTGAGTGTATGAAACTTATGCACAGTATTAAAAAATGGTTGTAATTGTGAATTTTAACTAGCAATTTTCATTTTAATATGACCTTACATAACTGAGAGTGCTTGACACCAATTTTTAAGGCAATATGGTCATTCAAAACCAGGTCTCCCTTCCCCAAACCACTAGATCAAGCATTTTATTGCAAGGCCTATAAAATTTTTGTGTTGTACTGGAATGATTTATCACAATTAAGTAACTAGTCACTGTACTTCAGTGGTTTGATCCTTATTTAGTAACTTGAGGCTCAAATACACTGGGACTGAATTCCTTCCCTGGGAGAAAAAGAATCTCTTGAAACCAGTATTTTGAAGGGGAAGCAATATGTTAAACATGGGAGACTAAAGCCAAGTACTTGTCATGTGCTACTATGAAGCTGCTATTTGGAAAGATATTTGTAAGGTTGACTACTGGATCCGAATTTAAAGGCTAATGTGTGCGATACTACACCTCCTAGAACACATTTTTCCAAAGATACAGAGAATTTTCTGTTTATTTTGGTTTTGTGTGCATATGAAGAGAGATGAATGGATTTTTTTTAAAAAAAATCTATATCACACTGAAATTTTAGTTGTGAATGCCTTTATATCACTTACATATTTATACCATACACTATTTATTGCATTATATAACATAAAAATAGATTTACTTGTACACCTGAAGCTCATCTAAATATTCAAACTCTTTTGTTAAACAAAAAGCTGGAGTGTTAATGAGTTTTGGAAATGGGCTGATTCAAAACAGTTAAATGCCTTTTACTGTGTTGCATAGAAGCCAATTTACAGACAGTAGGTACCATATAGTCTGAGGAAGCCACTTACAGTACGCTAGGTGAATGAAGGAATTCTCCTTTAAGAAACCAAAAATCCTTATAAGCAAAATCTGGCTGGCAAGGTTTTACATGGTTGCTAAAATAAAGAGGATTCAAAAAATTTCTAGCACTTGTGTGTTATGTGAAAATTAAACCATTTAAATGCTGATTTCAGAATGGAAGAATGGATGCAGTTACAAAATAAACAAAAAATCTTGGTAAAATGTTTTGTATTTTCATACTTCTATGGTATTATTATTACATAAAATTATTAGCCATATGCTAAATTTTTATCTGTATTGCCCGAAACACTCTTCAAAGCTAAAGTCTTTTTAGTGCCATGTACCAACAAAGTGAATTTAGATGGGAATTAATGGTCATTAGAGTTAACCAAGCCATCAGGATCCCAGCTGATGTTCTGAGGCTAGCCTGAGAATGGCACCCAAGACTCGGTAAAGATGGAAGTTTGGCGGTGTTTGCACTGCTTAGAAATCTGCCAGGGCTTCAGGGGAATTTCTTTTGGTCAAGACAAACTGCCATCACGCACGCTGGGAAGCTGTCAGTGAAAGTTTGATCTGCTCCCTTGTTCAGCGTCTTGGTAAGTGGGAAGCACTGATATA
The DNA here is from genome assembly GCA_013401315.1 of Balaeniceps rex. Taxonomy (NCBI): domain Eukaryota; kingdom Metazoa; phylum Chordata; class Aves; order Pelecaniformes; family Balaenicipitidae; genus Balaeniceps; species Balaeniceps rex. Next base: position 52,406 of record VYZW01039310.1, on the reverse strand, counting down.
AAGACATTAATTTTCATGCCATTGCTACTCTGTTTCCTCTTTTTTTCTTTTCCGAGTAACTCTGCAAATTCTCGCGGGCCCTAGCTCTGTTGTTGCTACCTACAGAAAGATTTCCAAACACGTGCTGGAGGCAAGCGGGGGGAACAGGGCAGCATTTCGAGCAGTGAGGTTCGTGAAGGTCCCTCAGCAGGGACGGCCAAATGGAGGCTCTTGAGCCGGGCAGGGCTGGCAGCTGCTGAAGCGGCTCCTGGACGCGGAGCCTGTCGCCGGGCCGGCCTTGCCGGGGGACAGCGGCTGTCGCGGACCGGCCAGAGCCGCGGCAGCGAGGGAGCAACCTCCCCGGGCCCCCTTGAGCCGCGGACCGCGGCGGCGCAGCGCCCGCGCACCTGCGTGGGAGCCGCTCCGCGGCCGCCTCCTCCTCTCGCCGNCCCGCGGCTGCGCGGGCGCGGCCGCTGTCACATCCCCGCTGCCTCGTAGCGGGCGGGAGGGCGACCGGCAGCCCGGCGCGGCCACCGCCGGCGGGGAGACCGGGTAAACTTTGGGTAAGTGTTGCGCGGGTGCGGGGGCAGCGTCTCTCGGCGCCGGGGGACGGGTGGACAAGGGGGAGCGGAGCGGAGCCGCGCGGGGCGGAGCGCGGGTCTGGCCG
>VYZW01039310.1:13674-40423 GCA_013401315.1 Balaeniceps rex | reverse complement strand
TTTTTTTTTTTTGTATGTGCGTTACTTTATATTCATCAACGCTGAGGCATATGAGACTATTCCAGTGGGAAGTGGAGCATTAGCAAGCAAGAGAAAGGAGAGCCAGGGTATTAGGGGATTTAGTGCCTATATTGTACCTAAATTCTGTTTCAACTCTCTAAATCTTTCCCTGCATCTATCCTTAAAAACATTACGGTATCTGTGTTAAATGTTTCATTGGTATGGCTATAATAACAAGTACAAAAATGACTTGATCATCCATTGGAAATGGGTTGGTTTTCTTTGTGAACAAAAAGAACATAGTGAACTTAAACTTATTTAAAAGGTAAACTTTATAACAGTCTTATGAATCACATCTCTTGGGAAAACTTACTCATTTAAAGAATTATGAGAAATAAAAATATGTTTTAAAAAGTCTTTTGAAATGTTTAGATGTCTTTTGCTTTTCTGTGTTTTCTGGTCTTCTAATCATAACCTAATACAAAATAAGGTAAAATAGTTAACCTTCTGCTGCAGAATACATAAATACCTTGACTTTGTCCATTTAGAAGATGGCTGTGTGTATATAAGTATGCATACATTCTATATAATTTTATATTGACTAGATGCTGAATATGCCAGCAAGCATTCATTGTATGTTGCGAACATGATTAAATTTATAGCTGTCAGAAGGTATCTATTACAGTTTAATTACTTACAGAAATTGAAGTTTTGAGGTGGTAGGTAGAGAAACAGTTCCCAAACAAGTGACTAACCCTAACTGGGATCACATCAGTTCTGGATGAAGTCCAAAACTTGACAGAAATTATCTAGATCATAACGCCAACAGAAGCAGAGTTTGTAAGTAACTGGTACTCTGTGTGTGTATGTATTATTAATAAATAATTGACTGTATATTACAATATTATTTAAAAAATGAACATCACCATATTCATCCTCTTTTAATGTACTAATATAGCAATGGGAACGTGGACCTGAAATGGATCACATGGGCCATTGTGTCTAGTCACTTACAGCCTCAGGAAACCATGTCATAGATGCTTCATTCAGATGGGGTTCACTGAGCATCAATTTTGCACACCCTTACCACAAGCCACAGAATGTCTCCCTGCAGTCTGAAAAATAACTTAAGATTTATAATACAAGACCAAGACATTAAAGCAATAATGCTGCAAGAAGAAAGAGGGCAAAATACTGAGATAATTTTAGTTTAGAATAAAACACAATACTTTTGTTATGTTTGTATGTCTTCTGTGCTCATCTGTGAAGACATTTAAGCAAAGCAGTTACTGTCACATTTTTTTAACGTCTGCTATTTTAAATTTAAGTATTGGAGAAGATGGGAACAGTATTACCTCTTCTTCAAAAGTGTGACTGTTCTCACTGGGAGACTGTTTCCAAGAATTGTACTTCTGTGAAGCTGGTGATCACACTTAATTGAAAAAAATACATTTCCCATAAATTATTCTGTATGCACTACTCATCATTATAAATAATGCTTGTAAATAATAGTGCTTATAAATAATACAGTATATAGCCTTTCATTACATCATTTCTTTAATCCTTTTAGTAGGAGTCACAGTTCTGTGACATGTTACATGAATCTAAGTGAAATATTGTCCAGTGTTTCATAGGTAGTCTGAACTAATGAGATAGACTGGTGCCACCTTGTTAGGTGTACAGTAGAAAAATTTACATTACAAAGGAATCCAAGCAATTTCAGCTCAGTAAGATATGTATTTAATAATAACCACTGAAATGTTCTGGGCTAGTAAAATTAATGAATACTGAACACTGTCAAATGACGGTGTGTTATTGTGTGGATGTGAACTTGCAAAGGTGAATATGATAAAGCAAGGGAATAGTAAATGAGGAAGGCTGGTGCTGTTGGACTCCAGTTACTACTTTTTTTTAAAGTTCACTTATTCTGAAAATACTGAGGTAGACTGAGCAAAGTTTCCTATACTTTGAAGTTTTGAAGAAAAAACGATGTCTAGTATAAAATCAATGCATCATAATGCTGACTATTGAGATGTGACCTCTGGTATTGTAGGTATCTTGGCAAAATTTATCAAGTTTATTTTCTGTGTATTTTCCCTAAGCTATGTTTCTGTTATGGCCTCATAGCAGATGCATAGAAAGCATATACAGGCAGCTTTTAGCCTACTGATACTCGAGGGAGTTACATTAGGATTTAGACCAAGACAAATTCATGCCTCTGGAACTGTCAATGACCTTCCTTCTGCGTGTGGAGCTGCTGCTGACGTACGTGGGACTTTCACTCGTGTGCAGATCGTGGTACATAGTCCCCGAGCGAGGCTGCCGTTAGGTGATTTGCCGTCAGTAACATGGGAATTGGCAATGAGCTGTATTTGAAATGCCCTGCTGCAGTCATAACTTCATTCATTTTGGAGAACCGAAACCAGAAGATGTGTGGATCTGATATTTAATTAGTTTTATAGCCTTCAGATCTTTAGGTGATTTTCCTCATAATGGACTTGCACATAAAAGAAGATGCATGTGCAGATGTGAATGTAATGTAAATTTTTTGATTTTTAGTATGAGAAAAATATGTTTGAACTTTCTTCTATTATTTTTCTATTTGTCTGGATCTTGCTATATTGGAACAGTGCTTGCAACTCTGCTTTCTAGGAATATGTAAAATATATACATTGATTCTTAGAAAATGAGTAGTTCAGTCATCAGTCTCCAGATATGGCCTTTTTGTTCTTGATCACTGTTGTTATTCTACTCTGCTGTGTGTTATTAATCAACTATGCATTATACAGTAGCTTTTTCTGTTGCATTGGTGCCGTGGTGGTAAGAATCTTAGAGGTATGGAAACATACTAATATAATCTAGGGAATGCTTTAGTAACAGTTTTTTTTTTTTTAATGCTACATGGAAATATATATTCAGTGATACACGGAAGAGTTTTGTAAAATAAAAATGTTAATCTATGTGTGTAAGCTTTTTCCAAGACCACTGTCTTAGAGTCAGTGAAATGTGTGACAGAAGGTGAGCTCAGCGCAGAATTACTGACCTTGTTGTTCACCCTTTTTTTTATAGAATTTTGGAAAAAATTCCTGTTGCATTTCCTAAAACAGACCACCAAAAGAGCAGCTGAAGAAAATTCTAACCATGTCTTTCTTATACGCCTGGTCTTACATCCTGTGACTGCTGCTGCAGCCCTGTTTTTTAAATCTCTGCTGCTGCCTCCTCACTTTCCATGTCCTTGAGCTGTTCCTGCTTTTTCTTTTCCACTGGCTGTTGGTAGTGCACTCCGGGGATTAGGAACTGTGAAGGTGGGAGCTGCTTGGGCTGATCTCAAAGGCTGATAGTGGTGACTGCAGCAGAGAGAAACTGGATTTCTACTTGGCCAGTTAGCTATTTTGGGGTACTTTTTGTTATTTGGGTTTTTGGGTTTTGGTAGGTTTTTTGCCCTTTTTCCTAAAGATTGTGGAGAACTGGTGTGTATAGGAAATGAAGGGGAAAAAAGAGGGAGAATTATAAAATCTGTATCTTTCCTTTCAAATACTTATGGCCTTGAACAGATGGTGAGGGCTTCCCCCCCATTCTGAAATGGAATTCCAGTATAAAAATTCAGGATGCTTCCACGTAGCCTAACCTCCAGCTTTGACTTAACTGCATCTTTTCTTTCAATTTCTGTGAATGTCAGGTTTGGTTTGTACAGACATGGTATAGGGGAAAGTGATTTGCTAGCATCTGATTACTGGTGGGCAGGCGCTAACAGGATTGTCATATGCACAGTCACGCTTGATTTACATTTTATTTCAATGTGTTTTGGGTGTATTTGCATTTCAAAATATTTACTTTTCTACTTGGGATGATTACAGCAGTTAGTGATATGCGAAAAGTCAATCTGTGCTCCTATTTACCAAGTGCTGGGGCTAAAATTTCAGCATGGTGTAAAATTGAGCAGGTCCTAAGCAAAGATGCTCAGGCCTGAGTGAGTCTTTGCTTTTTAAATGAAGGAATGGACTATATTATTTTGTGGAAATTGCACTCCGTGAGGATTGCTTCTTCCGAGAGCCAAAGTGCTACTGTTAAAGATGGTTTGCGACAGATGCAGACAACAGATGCAGGAAAAGTTGGTAGGAACAGCCACACGCAATCAAATAAAATCTGTCACTGGCTTTTTTTTTTTCTTCCCTTTTTTTTTTTTTTTTTTTTTTTTTTTTTTTGGTGTGTGTGAGATGCTTAGAATCATTTTCCTGGTAGGTAAAAGCACAGTGGGAAATGGTTGTGTGGGTTTGAGAGATGCTCTGGGAATGCTGTTGTGTGTTTTGGGAAAACCTGTTGACCTGAGTGGAAACCTCCTGACTGCATCCGGCACAGGCAGAGCAGGAAAACTGCAGCTGCTGCCGGGTCCTCTTGTGCAGTGGAGGGAGGCACAAGAATGTGAGAATGGGAGGTGAAAGATTCAAGATGAGCACATTCCTCCTCAAGGGTGAGAGGAGCCAGGGCAGCTCTCCGCCGGTGAGCGAGGCGATGTGCTGTGGCTTTGGAATGGGTAGAGCGAGGATTTTTTTGTTTGGGAGCATAAACTAAGCCCTTGGTGAATTCCAGAGCACAAAAGGAACAAACAAAATGTTGTGGTGAGTGTTTGAGCAATGTCCAGTTACCGAGATGTGAAATGGTGCTCAGAAGAAAGCAGCACACTGGGATCAAGGATAAGTTAGAGGCTGTGATGTCCGGGAGGTGTGAAGGGTGAAAGGTTCTTTGACAAGGGAAAGAAAGATGTGCCTTCATGTTGATGTTGCAATTGTTGTGATTTCGTATCAAGCTGTTAGAAATTTTTATGATGTTTTGCATATCACTTTTTTTTTTTTACTACTAGTATTCCCGTTTGGACCTATTTTGACAGGGGCAACATCTGCATGACAAAAGCAATTCTAAATATGAAAAAAAAAAAAAAAGTGCTCCCTACCTCATGGATATTCAAACAAACCCAAAACAAACCAACCCCAAACCCTGAACACCCAGGTGGAGTGCGTATTGCAAAACCAGTGATATCTATGTGTGATGTGTGGAGGGTGGGGGTTAGAGTCAATTTGCCTCTTATGTGGTTTAGAATTATTATCTATATTTATAAAATTGAAGCAATTTATGGAACTGATGAAATGAATGTTGAACTTCTGTGATAATGCTCTTACTGTCATCTGGCTACATTACTGCTGTCTGCCTGGACGATTGTGTAAAAGAATACAGTACCTTTTGAACTAGACCATTTGACCAAAAAATACTAATAACCTAAGAGCATTGGTTATGCTATGGAAACATTGGAATTCTTATATAATAGCTATTTAATGAAGTTAATGGAAGCTTTTGTACTAACTGTAAGTCAGACATGAGATAACATGAAGCTGTACTGATGCAGAAGGTTACTGTTCTTTTGAAAGGGGTTTCAGATGACTTCACCAGGGGATTTCTGGGGATGTTCCTCTGTGTATCTGTTGTAAAATAACAGCTCTGGTTCAGTGTAAATAAGGGTAGTATGCCTCTTAATATAAAGTATTTGTTTTGGACTTAAATCAGAACTTTATGATTACTTTGGTGTTTTACAAAGATCTCGTTTTCAAAAGTAAGTAAACAAGGAAACTCATGGTGTTTTCCCAGCGTTAAAATTTATAGTTTCATTTTGTGCCAGAGAAATAGTCTTAAAAGAGAGTAGACAATATCAAGACATGACAATATTTTCTTCCTTTCTTGGTGTTCTGTAGAGCAGGTGAAGTGCATCTAAGCTATTTGGCATGACGAACTTTGTTCACAGTATTGGCACAGACTAAAAGAAAGGTCCCCCTCCCTCCCCTCCGTGGCCCTTTCTGTGGCTGTGGCATCCTCACTGTTTGCTGTGTGTCCTGTGGAAGGACTTAGATGACACTGATCAAACGTGAGGGTAATGTTAGACTGTCAGATCCCAAACTTTTTTGCTCATGGCCATCTGGCTTCTCTAGGTCCGTGCCGCCATGCTTGCTTACTTTTGCTGGTATGGATGATGCTGTTGGCTGTTCGGCTGCTGCCACAGCGTTTGCGGGTACCTGTGGCACAGGGTGTTACTGATGGGGGTGTGAGTGGAAGGGAAGGGAGCCAGCAGGACTCTCCTCCTGGGAAAGCTGGGACTCCCCATGCAACCCCTGTGTCATGGGGATCCTCATCTGCCCCTGCAGCCACGGAGCTGTCCCACATGTGACCGTCAGTCCAGGTACCTTCTCACCTGTTTGGGAATAGATGAAGATTAAGGGGATAACTTAGTGGTAATGCTATAGCTTTCTGAATTTTTCAGAATCTTTTTCATCAGAAGTATTTAAGCTAGGTAAAAAAAGTACTTTGGGACATCTTGTTCCATTTATTTTTTAAGACTATTCTCCATAGAAATCACTGGAGAGTTCTTCTTAAAACAGATGGCACAATGTGGGCCATTGTAATGCAATTTTCTTTGTAAAATGCTGTGTCCCAGGGCAAATTTACCACAAATGGAGCAATCGTGATGTCCCATAAAAGAGAAGACATGTGTTTTTGCAACTTTTGATATATCTAAAAAATATGCATAACTCTGTCAATTCTGCCAAGCAAGCAAAGCTTGCTATTTTCAGTAAAATATTTTTGGGCTTTTGGAGTATTTTGAAACTGCTAATACAGTAACTGCTTTGACTGTTCAGGAAAACTTTGTACATCCAAAATTTTAAACATCAATAAATACAGTATTATCTGGAATTATGACTAGCAAGAAGACATGTTAGATCTGTCTCCCCTTGAACTTTTTGGCAGAAAAATAATACGCATTTTTGTTAATGTTATTTACTGGAACTTTTTAGTTAATATGTGTAGATTTTAAAGCCATAAAGTAAAGGAATACTGTATAGATACTAAAATAGAAATACTTAAGAGTCATCTTTCTGGTTCACAACTAATCTGTGTAAGTATCTCATCTATTATATGTGCCAACTTGGACTTAGTAATTAATTAAGCAACACTATTGTAAGAGGTCTGCTACCATTATTGGTGACACCTGTTATTAAAAGGGCTAGAAAATTTCATGAATAACTAAAATAGGCGAGAAATATGCAAACCAATATGAAACATCATTTATTTTCAGCAGAATATTCTGATGTATCTGTACACAAATATTATATGTTCATAATTTCACTTTTATCACAGGTAGGTTTCTAAAATACTAACAAGATATAATAGCAGTAACGTTCGGTATACTTATCCTGAAGAAAAATGAAAATAGGAAACATAAAATTATGTTGTACATATATTTACAACAGGATATTTTTACAGTGAATTTTGTAGGTATACTAAATCTATGTTTTTAATTCTTTTAACATGCCAAAAGAAATAACTTGCTTATTTTAGTTGTGCCAGTTTAAGAAATGTAAGCTAAATCTAGTGATGCAATTGGTGCCTGGGAACCTTGAGGACTGGAAACTACTAGTAAACGTTAGAGATCTATAATAATCTCTTGAATAATCTTTTGGTTTGTGTATCTGAGAAGGCCAGAGTCTGAAAAAGGCTAAATGCACTGAATTCTCACTTGCTTCTGAAAACAGAGTATTTGGCATTTTGCAGTTTTGTATTCCAAGTAGCAGCAGGTTTTTCTTAATTTCTTTTTACTCTGCTTGAGTTATATACATTCCCCCCCCGCCTTAAGGGGAAAGACTGCGCAGCAGTTAAGATTCTAGAGTAGGTGATCCGTATTTCATTTGTACCCTAAGGCACATTGCTCAGAATCTCCATCTTCCTTTTATTTAGGGTGCTTTTATGCTTTTACTGGGACAAAGAAGTGGGTGCATAGGAGTGTTTCTGGCCCTTGGGGTGTAGGCTCAGGCCCTGGGCACCTCCTCCCAGCACCATTTTGGATAGGGCTTGGGCTTGCGCTGGCCCACCTCTATGGGAAAGGAATGGAGCTGCTGGAACTGGATGGGTGCTGGGACATTTTCCAACCAGGTCCCCAGTGTGGGTGACTGGAAAAGCAGGACCCTGGGGCAAGCCACAGTACACACGCTCAAGTAATTTAAAAACAGCCACAGATTTCCAGAATGGCGATATTATTGCATATATGTAGTTAAATCTGTAAGTGATAATGTTTCCTCAGCAGTATCTACTTCCTGTGAACTACTTCTTGTTTTAATTAATGGAGTATTAACTAAAGCTAACTGTACATGAGAGACAGGGAATTTTAATTACAATTCTGTGGGTTGGGTAATTAGATAACAATGATAATTTTTATAATCTACATCTTTATTCTAAGTTATTAAGTACTTTTTTTTAGGCATTTAGACTTAAATTTACCAATTCAAGCTTAATAGGATAGACAAAAATAAAGCTGTTAAGAAGTAGGACTGTTTTATTGACTTACATAAATTAGCGCTGTTCATGTGTTTAAATCTATTCAATTACAGATCTCAGTTCAGTTCCTGACTTTTCCACACGCTTCCTGTGTGATAGTAGCAAATTATTTGAGAACAAATGTTTCAGTGTCTAGTGAATTTGAAATGCAATAATTAATGCCAGCTGAGATATAGCCACTTTTTAAATTCAGCACTAGGTCTATATTCACTTTTAGGAATTTCAGTTCCCCACTTACTTTCTGTAAAATGGGATATTTATCTTTCTCTTATTTTCTAGTCCTTGTACTTAAAAGTAAGCAGGTCTGTCCCTTGCGTATGTTGTACTGTCAGTGATATAGTCAATCTTATCTCAGTTTCTGCTTTTATAATACAAGCACATAATAACATACTTAGTAGTTACTTGACATTTTTCATCTGTTCCGTTGGTCAAGCCAACTTGTAAAGAATGAGCAGAAAAATGAAGTGTATTTAGGCACTATTGGACATCTGAGTGCAGACACTCCAGTTTGGGTCAGAAAAGCGACATAGTGCCCAGGCTGCGTAGTCCTAGTTGCCCGGTTCAGCTTAGCTCTACGATTTCTGCCTGCGCAGTCTAAGCAGCTAAGTCTGAACAATCGCAGATTTTCATGGATGCTCATGGCCTGATATGGGTGACCTTTCTCTGGTGTTTTTTTGTTTGTTTGCTTTTTCTTCTTGTGGCTAATAGTCATCCTTTGTTCTTGGGTAAAACAACACACGTTACTTGGGATGCCTCAAATGATTAAACAGAGGGGCTAACTGTCTTTTGATTTAGTGCAAATATAAGAAAAAAGAAATTAATTAATTATAAAAGTTACTGGGGTACAGCAAAACCACTTCTGTGAATATCCATTGGAACTTCAAAACAAGCCAATTTTAAATGCATTTTATCTTTTTGAGGATGGAGGGTTTATGACACTTTAGCTGATCTTTGGTGAATGTTCTCAGAAGATAAACTTTTTCATTAGTAAGTATAACTTTGTAATTTAAAATACAATCTTTGGAAAAAGAACTCCTCATGGAACAGTTTTAAATAACAAATAGAATAATTTCTCTCTTTTTTTTTTTTTTTTTTTTAAAATGTTGTGAGCTATACCAAAATAGGATGACCTTGGTAAACTGAGTGACTTACAGATCACATAGCTGTGATTTTCTTGTGATATAAAGAGGATGCAAATGGAGCAAACTTTTCTAGGATATTTTGTATGTAGAAGAATTCAGTTGTGCATGTTTTAATACAGAAGAGGTGAAAGGAATGACTCATAAATAACAAATCATTTAGTAGAGTTAAACACTATTATTTCTATTAACATAACTGTTTTTAAAATTCACATGTTTTCTAATTGATGAAAGTGAGTTTTACTGGGTGGCTCCTGGGAAGAGTGTTATACATGTAGATCCCGTGCCTGTTGATAAGAATAGACCACACAAAGGACTTTGGAAAATCTCTTCATTTGAAAACTTTCATGGATCAATTCAGGATGGAACAATAGAGAATAATTCTTAACCCCTAAAAAATCTGCTTGTTTTAAAAAAAAAAAAAAATGCATTTATGTTCTTTCTTGCAAGATTTCAATGGAATCCAAGCTCTGTAATACACATATTTCATATAGTCTTCACATAAAACATCCAGACCTTTAGTGACACTTTGTACAGGTAGATGGAAGAAGAACTACTAGTGGTTACTAAGTACGGACTGAGCTATATAAAGCAATTATAGGATAAAAATGTTGAAAAACAATGAAAGATGAAATGTGACTTATCAGTCTTGTGCCTATCTATGTGTATTGGGTTTGCGTGGCAAGGTTTTGGTAGTGGGGGTGGCTTCTGTGAGAAGCTGCTAGAAGCTTTTCCTGTGGCCGATACAGCCAATGCCAGCCAGCTCCAAGACGGACCTGCCGCTGGCCAAGGCTGAGCCAACCAGCGACGGTGGTAGCGCCTCTGTGATAACATATTTAAGAAGGGGGGGAGGGCGGGGGGGGATCAACGGGACACAAACTGCAGCTGGAGGGAGGAGTGAGAATATGTGAGAGGAACGACTCTGCAGACACCGAAGTCAGTGAAGAAGGAGGGAGAGGAGATGCTCCAGGCTCTGGAGCAGAGATTCCCCTGCAGCCCATGGTGAAGACCATGGTGAGGCAGGCTGTACCCCTGCAGCCCATGGAGATCCACAGTGGAGCAGATATCCACCTGCAGCCTGTGGAGGACCCCACGCGGGAGCAGGTGGATGTGCCCAGAGGAGGCTGTGACCCTGTGGGAAGCCTGCGCCAGAGCAGACTCCCAGCAGGACCTGTGGGCCCATGGAGAGAGGAGCTCATGCTGGAGCAGGTTTGCTGGCAGGACTTGTGACCCCGTGGGGGACCCACCCTGGAGCAGTCTGCTGCTGAAGGACTGCACCCTGTGGAAAGGACCCATGCTGGAGCAGTTCGTGAAGAACTGTAGTCCATGGGAAGGACCCATGTTGGAGAAGTTCGTGGAGGACTGTCTCCCATGGGAGGGACCCCATGCTGGAGCAGGGGAAGAGTGTGAGGAGTCCTCCCCTTGAGGAGGAAGGAGTGGCAGAGTGTTACGATCCGATTTGGATGAGAGGAAGGCCCCCTTGCGTTCTAACCGACCTCAGACGAGTCTGGGAGGCTAGGGGTGGCTAGACCAACCTCTCATTTCAATTCGATCTCTTCGAGCAAGATTGAGACACAAACGAGGTCAGATGTCGTGAGTCCACCCGTTTATTAAACCACTCACGAAAAGAGAGAGCGTTAGGAAAGCAAGGAAGGAAGGAAAGGAGGAAGATAAAGCAAGAGTTCTGGATAGGAAAGCGCAACTAGTCACTACCATGGATCTGCGGCGTCCCAGGGGTCCTTGCTTCTGGAGTCTTCAGTGGTGGGGGATGTCCGTGGTGGGGAATCACCAACGGAGTCTTTGGTGGTGGTGGTGGTGTCCAAAGTGCGATCTTCCCTCCCATAGTGGTGGTGTCCGAAGTGGGATCTCTCCACCCTCCCGTAGTGGTGGTGTCCGAAGTGGGATCTCTCCCTCCCGTAGCGGTGGTGTCCGAAGTGGGATCTCTCCAACCCCTCTAACAGGGTCTGGGGCAGTGGTCTTTTATAGGATGCGGCCTAAGGCAACAACCCCAGCTTGCGCAACCCAGGGCAATGGCACGTCTCTGAGCCTCTCCCATACCCCATTATCTATATCAAACGGGAGGCTCCTGGTGATTGTCCTTGCGATCCTGTGAGCAGATAACATCTTGCACAATCTCCTGCAAGATTCTGTTATCTCCTTGTCGGCAAGCTTTGAGACAGATGTTCAGCTGTTTTGTCCTTCACACAGAGACAGCGTGTGATGAACTGACCGCAACCCCCATTTCCCATCCACCTGTGCTGCTTGTGGGGAGGAGATAGAGAAAATTGGGAGTGAAGTTGAGCCCGGGAAGAAGGGAGGGGTGGGGGGAAGGTGTGTTAAGATTTGCTTTTATAAAATAAAATAAATAAATTGAAGCTAATTTTCTTCAAGTCGAGTCTGTTTTGCCTGTGACAGTAATAGCTGAGTGATCTCCCTGTCCTTATCGACCCACGAGCTTTTCGTTATATTTTCTCTCTCCTGTCCAGTGGAGAAGGGGAGTGGCAGAGCAGCTTTGGTGGGCACTTGGCATCCAGCCAGGGTCAACCCACTACACCATAAGTAACAAGGTTCTTCTTCATAGTTTCTCTCTAGTAATAGAAAGCTGAGCATAAACCTTGTAGGTAAATTTGCAATTTGCAGGATCATGTGGAAGTCTTACATGACCAATTTTTTAACTTTTTTAGTTGTCAGTGTAAATGAAATTTTAAACATTTCTGTTTGAGACACCTTTGTTTCAGTGAGTACACCTTCAGTTGGCTTGAGATAGTTATACACGCAAGTTCTAAATATTAAGTTGTAGAATCATAGAGTTTGAAGTAAAGGAAACAATTTAAAAGGACTTGAGCTTCTGACTTGCAATGCATCAAGTGCAGTGTGTGCATCCCAGTGCTTCATCTGAGAAACTAATAAAACCAGCAAAACAGATTGCAGGTTGAAAGCAGAAGGACTTCTATAGATAAGAAATAGTGTAATAGATACAGGTTTGCAGTTGTTTGTAATTAGCGCTGCTGCTATAAAAGATAAGAATATACATGCATGGAGACAGTACATCTGTAATTACTATTACCAGGACTGGTAGCACTCTTATCTGATACCTCTGTTCTGTGTGGGAGTGGAGCCCAGAAGATGAATTACGTAACTATTCCACTTATAGAAGAACAAATGTAGTGTTACCAAGCTGCCATCCATTTTATTATACTTTTTTTTGGTCACTGAAGAGGAATTCTTTAACAATTTCAGCACAGAAACAGAAAAGAATTGTTTCATTTCTTTTTGTGTACGTGTATTTATTCTGCTTTCCTTACTTTATCACCCTCTTTGATTTTGGGCTTTTTATTAGTTGCCATATTCTAATATGTAAGTCTGTTTGATTTAAGGCTTAAAAATATTGTCATAATGGACTAAGTTGTTTTTTTTTTTCCCTCTCCCCACTAGATATGTGTGTATGTGTGTGTATATATATATTTTTTTTTTTTTTAAAGGGAAATAAAAGCTAGTGTATCAAACATTGTCTATCTTTTACTTTTTAAAGCTATGGTAAAAATGAATTGCACAGAAGATGATTATTTGTTTTCAAGTGGCAATGTTTATGATTCAGAAGTATACATATAGATAATTTTTAGTTGATGACAAACATAGTAATAGCAAAAGAAGGACGACCTACACTAGAAGAGGTAGAGTGCTGTAAAAGGTGTTCCAGTATGGAGATGGAGGTTATTTAATACTTGTTTGGCTCTCGACTACGCTTTGTGGATAACATTAAAACTCCCTTGGGCAAAATCCTGTAGGTCCCCAGTGGAATTGCAGAGGATGAGGAAACACAAGCGTCAACATTCAGCAAAGTCAGGGGAAATTGATTTAAATTTCAAGCTACAGTCCTGTAAAGTGAGTTCAGTTCTGTATCCAACAACTGCCTATATAAGGCAAATTGCTCACTGGAGTATCATAAGAACTTCACATGTATTTATCCTGTGTCTCTTTTCAGGTAATTTTGAGCATGTTTTATTACTGTATTCTGAGCAGCCTGTTCCCAAGTTTATCAGTAGTATAGGCAAAAAGAACTGGAAGGTGGCAAAATCAGACATTTGTCTTCACAGGTTCATGAGGACGGGTGATGCTGTCACCCTCAAGATGTCAGGAGGGGCAAAGTGCCACCAGTGGCCCCTCCAGCAGTATATTCATCAGTCTATAGACAAAGCAAGCAAAATCAAAAACAAATCCTGAAGGATATGTGCATGCAGTACAGACCTGGAATCGGATACCAACTACCCTTTTCTCTCAAACTATATAATAACATAGCATAAGTTAAACTCAAAATTGTTCTTAACCTATGCTTAGCTTGAAGTTTCCTGCATGTGTTCTCAGACTTGAGGAAAGGCTTGTGTGTCTGAAAGCTTCATGTGTTAGAAAATATTTTACTACTTTCTGCCAGTCCCACATTTCTCCTCTCTTTAGATAATCATACTTACAATAGCAATAATGTTAGTGCCAAGGACTACTGTGTAAAAACATAAGCTAAATCTGAAGAGAATTAATTACAACATTTAAAGAGAGAAAATAATTAGGTAGAACTCCAGAGAAAAAACATACTAGAAAAAGATAACAGAAATGCAAAGCCTTTCTCCAGAGAAAAAGTATTTAAAAAATGCAAGCATAATATAAGCTAGCTCAACCAAAAAGTTCCCAAGGGAAAGAGGAGACAGGATCAACTTTTTTTCTTCTTTCCTTTAAGATGGGAAAAACCACAGGGAAACACAGATCAACAAAAGTAAGATTTTTGTGTTGAAAATTGAACACCGTGGAAAAAGAACACAAATGTAAGTTGCATAAAAGTGCAATTACATACCTTTGTCAATTAAAAGTGCAATTAAATACCAATTTTTAGTTGTTTAAAAAATCCATGGGAATATTGGCATTTGTTAGCTACAAAGTATTCTGGAGACAGCTTAGCATGTTTAAAATGGTGGGGTTTAGGATGGAGTATTTGGATAAAAGGCTGAACATTCACAATATAATGACTTAATATCCTGAAATGAGTAGGTGGAGGACAGAAATGTCATTGTCATCTTGTCATATTCCTGTGAAAAAATCAGTACAGTTAACCCTGAGGAGGTAGTGTGGTCCCATCTGAAAGATGGGTCAATGTGTTAAAGTTGTGTCTTTACACCTGTATGTCTGGGTGGGACAGACAGACAGACAAACAAATGAGGAGGGACAAACAAATCAGAAAACGCACTTCCATCTCTGACCAAATCTCGTGTGTGTAGTTCCACCAGTGCCAGTTCTCTGTCTCAGTTTAGTCAATGGCAGTATATAACCTGTAGGAAAATTGATAAGGATATGAGATAAGAGACTCAAGGTGCGTTTGTGCTGTTGAAAGAGATGAGGCCAAGCTGCCTTTAAGTAGTAGTTTCAGGTACTGAGAGCTGTGAAACTGTGACAGCATGGACTTCATCATTGCTTGGGCGTGTGCGCAGGAGGTTGGGCAGAGGTGCAGAGCCTGCCCTGGTGCTCGTGGTGCTGGGCCGACTTGGGCATTTGCTTCTGGCTTTGCTTCAGTAAAACTGCCTCACGCATGCTCCACTTGCACATCCATGCCTCTGGTGGCAGGGTGGACGTGCCATCAGAGCAAATGCTAGGAACACACAAGTGGTGGTGTTCACAGAGCCTTCACAAACCTAGAAATTATCGTCTCCTTGGAGCTGAGTTTGAACAGGTCAGGAATTGCGTGGGTGAACAGGGAATAGTAGTTTGAGATACTGCTGCCATCACATAGGTTCCTTTGGCTGCAGATATGCATTCCTGCAGGCAAGGGCCCATCCCACTTTATGATATCCCTTTTGGTAGCTCACTATCACTGAACTCTTTTATAGTAATACTGATGAATAAATATGAAACCGGTTGTAGTTGTCTAGAAGGCTCCACACTATCCCAGTGGACAGTGACATAGTGCCAGCTCTTCATGTCCCAGGACTACAATAATTTAATCAACTTCTGCATGTAGCTCTCTCCCTAGGGAAAAAAGAAAAAAAATATCCAGCTAGCAGAAAACAACACAGCATGAACTTCTGCTATAAAATCCATTACCCTGCCTGCTAACCTGATCTCTATTCTCTGTACAGATTTCCTACTGAAGATTAAATCAAGTTCAAATTCTCACAAGTTATTTAAAAGGAACTCCAGTGCCCTGTTCCCAGTTTATTTTAAAAGTGCATAAAGCTTTGGAATGAGGACAGCAGTTAACAAATCTTTTCCTCGAGCACAGTGGAACATTTTTGTCACGAGACTAAAGCACATCTCTTCAAAGGCTTAATTCTGAGCATGAAGTAGGAATTTCTGCCCCAAGAAATTAAGGATCATCAGAAATCTTCTCCAGTTGTAAATTATCCTTTTCAGCTTTGCCTTCCTCTAATGTAATCACCCCTAGAGCACTTAAATATAGAGAGATTAATTAAACCTAACAATTATACAAAAAAACCCCTGTAGCTTATTACCAACAGAAGTTAATTGTTATGCAGAATTTGCAGTTCATCCCATGAGAGGGAATGGAAAGAAAAGAGGAAGAACACGTGGCAGATAGTAGTCGAAGGGCTTCACACTCTGCTAATATGGGCTCAGATACTTGTGGTGCCAGATGTGGGGAGATCTGTGTAGAGTTCACACCATGAACTTCTGGGGTGCACTTCTGGAGCTGGCTTTCTTGGGGAAGGTGGCAGATGCACACTTTGGAAGGCAGAGGTTGCCCCTAAGGTGTTTATTCTGTGATGTTCTAAATTTTGGAGGAGTTTTTGGTGGATATATAGAAATAGTAGTGGGCGACATGGAACGAATTGTGATTAAACCTCTCTACAGAGTGATTTATCCAGCCAAATGTGATGTATTATAGAGAACTTCCTACAGATTACATAGGTATACCTATCAAGTCCTGTGCTTTCTGTCCCAGATTGCTTTGTTCCATTTATTAAAGAATACCAGTCATAAGCCTTAGTGATTCAGCTGCCTTTTAAGGCTTTTAATATTCAAATAGTATATTTTTGAAATTCACCAATTTCAAAATACTAACAGCTGTCTAGAAATTTTTCTTTCTAAACAGTTTATTGTCTGCTTTTTGGTGGGGTCATTTCCCTCCCCCATTTTCAATATGTTTATAAACAATCATTTATACAATCAAAATATTATACAGTGTGATCATTTAGTCATAATTAGTATCAAATTTTAATGGCCCTATGGAAAAATTTGCTTGTTTAGTCATTGACGTAAGATGATAAGAAGGATGACTAATTCCCCAAATTTCCTTTTTAAATTTTCATTTTTTAAAATCTGTTTTCCTAAAATTGTTATTGAGAAGTTTTTAACATTGGGAACAGCTCCATGACTCTCATTTAGAGAAGAATTTTGAATTATGTACTGTTTCTCTAATAAGTATAAAATAAATTCCAGTCTGAAAAGGTGTCAGTTTATTTTTAGTTTATTCAGTTATATTCTTTAAAGCAAGAAGAAAGCCTTTATAAACCTATGATGCATCAGCACATATACGTTCTGTTATTTCCTTGTCCCATATCCTCCTTAGGTTTCATTTATTTCAATATTTCTTTTAGTGAAGAAAACACTGAGCGATTTGAACGTAGTTCTTCTGACTTGGTAGGTCATTAGTGCAGCAACTTGGAAATAGCAAGCCTAGGAGTTGGAAAAATTTAAGATCTATCTGAAGTTGCTTTTAAAGTAGTCATGTGATGAAGTTAAGCTACATGAAGAGTAAAGTAAAAAATATAAGTAATAATGTATGCCTGTATCTTAAACATAAGTAACTATATTTGGTGATGTTGCTATCTTGCATTCTGATCAGTTTTTATTGGTGCTCAGGTTTTGTTGCTAATATTTCTCACTGTCACAAACTGTAGTATTGGCGAAATGTTTTCTCAAAGATTCAAGTATTCTGCATATCCTATCACAGTGGGTTTTGTGCTGCATGTATTCCCAGTGTTTACTGATACATTTCATATAAATAATTCGAGGAAGTGAATTTGAATAATTGCTTCTCTGAGGAATACAGTCCATATCTTTGTATTAAAATTTAAGTGGATGTTTTTACATGCCCCAGACTAGTACACCTGGGGATAAAGTAGTCAGGAAAACATGCATGCTTTTGAGTTGTGTTGAAGTCGCTCCTTAAAAGGGAGAGATTTTCAGCTTGGTAAGCAAATTTTCATTGATTGCGGTGTATCAATGTTTAGAGTCTATATTGCAGAATTATGTTAATTTACATCAGTAAGCATCCTTTGCTAAATTGAAAAAGAATGTGTACTACTAAAATGACTTTATGTATGCTAAATACTGCAAAAACCAAGAGGATGTTGTTATGTGAAATATGCAATTTATGTAGAAAAAAGCTGTTGGGTTTTGTTATGGGGGCTCTTTCTTTTTTTTTTCATCCATGCCGTTAATCCAGTAGCAATTACAAATAATCATAATACTTCTGTATTTGAGAGTAAAGAAATCAGAATGATGATTAGCAGATGCTTTTAGTTGGATTTTTTCCCCCAAAATTCTTCAGAATAAACTTTCAACTATGCAAATTTGGAGTATTTCTGACATTAGAGACGCTGTTTTCTACAAAGTGTAAAATGAATTGCAAGAATACCTACACAAATTGTCTTATATATCTGTACATAATGCCTGCATTTCCAAAAAATTAGAAATTGGTAGCTTTTTTTTTTTTGCTTCAGCTGTTTTGACAATAACAACGTTAGTGTAGAGAATATCCTGGGGGCTCAACAGCAAGCGTGGTCCTTCAGTGCCCAGGAAATATTATGTACTTTGATCCTAACAGCTTAATAGAGAATAAATAGTGCAATAGTGCATCATAATCCCTTATATATTAATGTTACATAGATCTTAATACAATCACAAGAGAATATATTTTACACATGAAGGCTGAGTTGTTCTTCTACCAGTGTTGATGAAATGTGTACTTTTCCATTGTTTTGCTAAGCCCACAAATGACACTGAGTTTTCAGAGGGAAGATGCTTTGGTCTTGTCAGTAAAAAGAACGCACTTGCTTTCTGAATTGGTTGCAGGAGCTAATAGAGAAAACTGTTTCATGTGTATATGTCAGCATGTGGTATCTGACATGCAAAAATTCTCCTTTGGAAAATCCATGATGTCACCCACATTGAAATCACAGGATCTAGCTAACTGTGGTGAAGGTGTAGGGCCCAACTGAAGGAAATACCAAGGACATTCTGTACAGAAGATTTCTTGAAAAGCATAATTGCTTCAGCCTCCATAGCAGTTAAGGTATAAAATATTCTGTGTTATTTATTCCTATTGTTCAGGCAAAAAACACTAATCAGTGACGATGTGGAGAACTGTAGTTTCCCTGGAAGGAAACTTGTTTCCTTAGGATTCATGTTCTTTCTCTCTCTTTTTTTCTTTTTGTCTTTTTTTCCTTCTTTCCCAATAAAAACATAGGCATACTAAAACAGAGGGAAATGGGAGAAAAGGACTTGAAGGTCTCAGTCTTATATAGCATGGAAGATGCTTACTTAAGATCTTGTCATTTTGTCACCTGCACCCCTTCTTGCCATCAACTTTACCCTGTGCCCCCTTTATGCAGTAACTGGCAATTAATGATTAAATTGTATGCGAGATGTACATTATGGAAGGGCTGGTAGAAAGCAAAAAATGGCTGAGTAATTCCAAAGCCAGTTTCTAGGCTGGTTTAGGTTTCCCTGTTATGGTGAACACAGAAAAGTCCCTTAAGGCATGCATTAAGAAGAGTTTCATGCTTTCAGGCAGTGAAGATGGACCCCCCAGAAGAAGCCCTCCTGCCTTTCAGGAGGAAGCGGAGGGAGTTGGGTTGGTTGAGGAGCTGGACGTGTTTGCACAGGGTACAGTCCTCTTCTGGAATTGAAGTTTGAATCTGAANCCTTTTTCCTTGCAGTGAGGACTTTATGAGGTGTAATGAGGTGATTTGAGTGTTGAGGTTGGTGTATAGGGGTTGTGCTTTTATATTTGTTTTTTCCTCCATTGTATTCCTTTCTCTTCTCCTCTCCCCAGCCTTGTTTCTGCAGAGCGACTGAGGATTTCAGTGGCATGGGGAATTCCTGGAAATCTAAGTTTGTTAGCATTGTTGGCTGAATGCTAAGTAATTTGATTTGTAGAGTTTTTAACAAAGCTTTGCTTCCTAGTTTGGGTATGTGGCCTGGTAGGAATCCTGACAGAAAACTTAATAAACCCTCAAATCCAGAAAGAAAAACACATTCTAAAAGAGGGACTGGAATTCTAAGACTTATTCTTGCCATGGATAGAGGAGGAAGAATTTTTTTTTCTAATTCTTTTTGTGATAAAATGAATGGTTTATTAATGTAATGTTTCTAATTTCTCTTATTTGTAAGGGCTGCTTTGTGTCTGGTTGAGAGGGCTGTAAATCTTGCCTAAGTAGATACTAACAAAATGTGTGCCCAAATCTGAGTTTCTTGGAATAGGTCAAACTCTTAGAGGATCGGTGGAACAGTTCCCTACCTGACATCCTGTGTATTTTAACAGTATGCTGTAGTGTGTTCTTCAAAGTAATTTATCTCTGCATGGAGAGGTCAAATCACTGTTTGTACCTGTTTAGTGCTGCTGATCTTTATTTTGCTTCCCAGCAAGCACATTTGGTTAATGTTTTAGTTAATTTTTTTTTTTTTAACCCGCGTGATAGTATTATCCCTGTTACTGCTTTCCTCTTCATGTACTTATGCGTAGGTTTCTCACTGCATGGCCTGCCTGGAGTACTGAGAAAAAGAGCACTAAAGTAAAGTTCAAAAGAATGCATTTAAATTAAAGACTACTGAAAAAGATAATGTAAATTAATATTTTCTTCTACAGAAATTAAGATACTGTATAAGACATAGGTGATCTTGAAATGTTTACCTTAACAAATGGCACACACCATATAACACAAATATGCATTGATGACTTTTGCCCTCAGCATCCGTATAATGTGCTTGATTTCTTGTAGCTACATTATTATCTCTATAAAATGGGAAAATGCCACTGTAAAAGGTTTAACTGAAAACTAAAGGATGCAGGGAGCAGGGACCTTTCCTTATTTAGGACTCCTCTGCAGCAGAACTTAATAGGAAGCTAAAAAAGGAAGCCTCTATAAGGTTCCTTTTGCTGAGATTTTACCCATTATGTTTCTGCATATTCCTGCATAATGCATACTGAGGTGGTGAGTAGGACCTGGCTGCAGTACAAAGACCAAGTCATCCTCAGAGGACTGCCTACCTCCCCATTACTGTTCCCAGATTAAACTTGGCAAATTAGTTCTGCTAGATCCCCCACAGTCTTCCCTTTCAAAGGAAGGAACTTGCATTTGGAGAGTTTTCCAAGATAATAATGTAGCTTTAAACACTGTTGTATCTTCCATGATAATTCTGCTGTCTTACACACAGGCTACATCTTCTTTCCTGTGGGCTGCCATGCCCATACTAAATTTTTCCATTGCTCCCGTCTCATTCAGGTCATGTACCTTTTCTTGAAATGCTGTTTGTAGGCAGTAGAGCCTGGGTGTCTGGTAAAGGGGAAAGGATATCAGGGGTGGTCATTTAGATCTGAAGTTGGAGAAGGGGAAGTCAATGGGAGAACATCTGTTTTCACTGCCCATGTACTGTGTATACAACAAACCCTATAGACAGTGGTCAGCTAAAGTTATTGGACGTGAATAGATTGATCAGTTTAGAGCGCACAGCAGTTATTACCTTGCTAGCAATAGCAATTCTGATGGTAGGCTGCTTATCGCAAATATTCATATTAAATAATTGAGATAATTTCTCTCAGCATTAAGCAATGTTAGCTTTTACAGGTAATGAAGCTAATGTAGTTAAGAATACAAAAAGTAATACTGCATGAAATTGTGGTAGAATATTTTGGTTCTATTAAATCAACTATGCAAATACAAAACCATTTTCAGTAAAACCTAATCAGTTGTCAAGCATATGAGAAAAATATATCTATTTGAAGAAATAAAACTGTCTTCAATACAATCTAATTAACTGCCAGAAATGAAACATCTCTAATTTGATTAAAATGTCCCCATTGACCATAGTTATTTTCTCTTGTCATAAATAGGAGGTTCTCAAGACAGAATGATAGCTTTTCTTATTGAATATCACTTTTAGCTTTTGTAGTTACTGCGCTTTTTGGGGCACTGACATAGATTCACTACTGTTTAATGGCCGATGTGCCTTGCACTTTGCCAACATTATCCACATTAATGTTGCTTTTTCCATCCCAATCTCTATGCTGCTATTAGTTTTGTTTATTTGTTCAATCAATGTTTCTAGATGTTGCCTCTTCTAACTTATCCTTTATTCTAACTTGAGGAGATGAAGAGCGTAGGAGTTTCTTCTGGTTCAATTTTAAAAAGACAAGGCAGCTGCCAGGTAGTCTGTTGCGCAGTTGTTGTGTTTGGGTAACCTTGCTCATAATATAGGTACATATACTCAAATCATTCACCAAGAAGAACCTGAGAGCAATGAAAGCATACTCTGGGACTAAGGTGTCTTTCTTCCTGAATATCTTTGTCCAGGAGTGACACTCATATATGTGAGACAGGATAAAAAAGATGTTGTCTATCATTGGGTTAGTGTATCTTTCTCCATATGCTTCTGTTCCTAGCTACTCTATTTCTTTGGTTGTGGGTTTTTTTTTTTTTTTCCTTCCCTGCTTATGACATTTTGCTCTTTTTTTTCTCTCCTCTCCTAGCTGCGAACATCTTCCTCCTTAGCACTCTTTCCATTACTGTGTCAGTCTCTTCTGGTCTGGATTTTTCCTTTGCTCTTTTTGTAATCTGACCCTTGTAAATGACACATTGCTAGGCATAGAAAGATTCCACTTACAGTCTAAAATTAGCTTTCTAGTCTAAACTTGTCATCTAGGCAACCTCTGCAATCAATAGCAAAAGATAAATACCACAAGAAGGCAATTCATCACATTTTAAGATTATGTTGAAACTGGAGGGATTAATTGCTGTCTGGGCCACCTGTCTCTTTCTGCTGATTAAAGAGAGAGCCCTAAATGACAATCTCGGATGAGGTACCTGACTTCCAGATGGCTAAAATTAGATGAAAGGTATCCTACCTCTTGTGCAAGGAGTGGTGTTGGTAATGCATTGCCTTTTTAAGGTCTGCCCGACGGAGGTAAAAACTGCATAAAATCAGAATGAGATGTCACCCACTGTTTGATTTTTTTTTTTTTTTTTTCCCCTGAACTGATTTGCAATGATGCCAACAGTTACATTTGATTTGTAGTCATGACTTCAGCAATGTTGTGACATTCTAGAAATCAAACCCCTACTATTTTGTTAGAATAGTTAATATTTATATAGCTCTCGTGAATTTCTCACCAAACTGCAGAACCCCTTTAATTTTTGACATGGGGAGTTAGAAGCTTCAGAACATTTCTGACAAGGCCATACAGCACTGTACAACAATATAATTGGATACAAACCTAGTTACCTGAATCCCATTTTAAAATCATAGGGAACTAAGTTTACTGATAGATAGTATCTACTGTTGCAGTGGTTGTTACTGAAACAGAAACATCTCCACACAACGTGTTCAGATACAATTTGATCGTAAACAATCAATAATTTTTGATTATCAGTGCTGCATATAAGCATTTGGAGTTATAAAAATAAAATTTGGAAATACATATAAAACTATTTATGGACAAATATAGTACGGAAGGATTTTGAGCAAAGCCATATGTAAGAAAATATTTACCAGTTACAATTATTTCAATAATAAAACTGGTATTTATGCTTCTATGTTTGATCTTCTTTTAACAGTGCTGTAACTCACCACTGAGCCAACACATTGGGAACAGTTTATAGCATCAAAAACTTCATCCACTTAGACTGATGTCATCTCTCCAGTCTCCAAGCACTGTGAACTGAAGCTACAAATCTTTATGGAGTTTATATCACCTGGGTCAAAGAGAATGTTTTTCTGATATTTAACGAGGACCCTTACTGCCAGTATGACGAGCCAGGAGAAGTGGCTTAACCTTAGTCCTGGAGAGTTCTCTCAGCTTCAGAAATATGCAGAATGTAAGTAATTTTTAAAATATGTGATTTTATGGCTAATTAAAAATTAAGAATATTTTGAATGCAGAATACAGTATTATTATATTATTGAAATTATTCACTGTCAAGTAAGAGGTTAAATTATGATTTATGTTTATGTTTTTTAATCCAAAAGATATGTTCTTTGGAGGGGAAAAAAATCGATTGGGGTCTGTAACTTTTGGTTTTTTAACTGACCAATTATTATCCAATATGGTACCATGTAGACTGACCATGGGTTATGTGACTATGGGTATTTGGAGAGTGTATTTTTGTGGCTTTGATGCCTTAAATTCACCATAATAATTTGTAGAGTGGGGTTTGTAGTTTAAAAAGAAGGCTTGCTCAGTCATGGAAGAAGCATGGAGATTCCAGGAGAAGAACATCTAGGTGTTCAATATGAAGATGTTTCTAATACTATAAACAATGTGAAGGAGGAGTTGTCCTGTGAAAGAGCAGGAAACAAAAAACTCTCAAAGCTGAAGATCCAGTTCTTTAGTTATTGCTCAGGCAAAACTTCCTTTAAGTTGCTCAGGCAACTTAAATGCTTTGGAATTATGTGCTTAGAGGACAGGTACTGAGCATGAGAAGTTAGATTTAGGAGGCGGTTTTTGAAGCCTGATAAGAACTGAACTAGAAAAGGTCAAGAACATTTAGGAAGTTTTCCTGTGTGATAAGTAATCTAAATCTATATTTTTAAAAACTGAGAAAATCTCATATGATTTATGAATGTTGTTGATTTATTACTAAAGGAAACAATTGCATATAAGGTAAAATGAAGGCTGCTGATTGGGATTTTTTTTTTGTGCTTATGACATCACAGTGTATACTTAATTGTATTTCAGTATAGTCATCTAACAGAATAATTATAAAATGATTATTAGAGTTAACTTTAATAGTACATTCGACTGGAATGTGATTGAGATTCATAATATTTTCATGATATCAAGTTAAGCCATGAATGATACTTTGTATAATTCAATGTCATTGAACCAAAAAAAAAAAATCAGGTAGGAATATTGTCGTGGTTTAGCCCCACTCGGCAACTAAGCCCCACGCAGCCGCTCGCTCACCCTCCCCCTCCCCGGTGGGATGGGGGAGAGAATCGGAAGGGCAAGAGTAAGAAAACCCACGGGTTGAGATAAGAACAGTTTAATAATTGAAATAAAATAATAATAATAGTAATAATAATAATGATAATAATAATAATAATAATAATTGTAATGAAAAGGAGAACGAGAGAGACAAACAAAACCCAGGGAAAAGAAAACAAGTGATGCAACCACTCACCACCCGCCGACCGACACCCAGCCAGTCCCCGAGCAGCGATCGCTGCCTCCCGGCTAACTCTCCTCCGTTTATATACTGAGCATGACGTCATATGGTATGGAATAGCCCTTTGGTCAATTTGGATCAACTATCTTGGGCTGTGCCCCCTCCCAACTTCTTGTGCACCTGGCAGAGCATGGGAAGCTGAAAAAGAAAGTCCTTGACTAGTCTAAGCATTACTTAGCAACAACTAAAACATCAGTGTGTTATCAGCATTCTTCTCATGCTAAATCCAAAACACAGCACTATGCTAGCTACTAGGAAGAAAAGTAACTCTAACTCAGCTGAAACCAGGACAAATATTTACGTGATGCTTTCTGGAACAGATGTATTTGAGTCTCACAGTTTTCCACAATTGCTGTATAGTTTAAAGTATTCTATTTATTATCAAAGTATGCTTCCACTCCATGCCACCTTCTTGTCTCAAAGGATAAGCTATAGAGATGAAGCAAATTTGCTTCACATACTGCTTTTAATCCTTAATGGTGTTACCAAGTAAGGAGCTATTTTGTTTCTCATTGCATAGTGGAACATGAGACATTGATACCTGTCTGGTATTTAATCAGTTACGACCTCCTCCTTAAAAGAAGGCCTTAAAGATCCAGTATGAGTCTGAGAAATTAAAATATCCATCCTTTTTAGTAGTTCTTTTCTTTGTATGTAATGCACAGAAACATTAAATAAAGGGAAACAAGATGCAAGTACACGGAGCTTATAAAGAACACATCCAGATATTGTATTGATGTTCCATTGCTTTCAGAGACCATTGCAAAGAAAATTTTGTATTTCACATTTGATATGAATAAGCTTGTTTCTTTTAAATTACATCACCAAATGGATAGTAAACATTGTGTAGCAGTTTTAAAAAAAATACTTCTGAAAATATTTACTTCTTCCTGGGAAAATATTTAAAAATTATTCTTCATTAATTTTTTCAATACCAGAAATTGAAGACTTCTAATAGAGAGAGAGAGAACAATTATGTTTTTTTTTTTTCTATGCATTCTTATAATTTAAGCCTTCAATGCAGCGTTTCCCAAAATATTTGTAGTCTTCCTTATGGGAAAAAAGGATATTTAATATATTCCTTTTCTTTCTGCTTCCCTTTGCTTCTCCAGCGCTTCTTGCACACACCGTAGTTCAGATCCATTGCTTTAATAGAACTATTGATATCAGGATAAAGTGTTTGGTGAAATTGGTTGTATTTGTTTGTGTTCAGGTTTGTGTGCGTATATAAAAGACAGACAGGGTGTCTTTCAAGCTTCCTCTCCTTGTCTGGAATAGAAGGATGTTAGTTGTTCAAAAATGTGAAATGTGATGCATCTTTGTATAAATAGTTCAATTTCTGAGGGCAATTAGAAAAAAAATTGTTAATGGTATATAGACTTTGATACATAATGCCAAGGGAATATAACCCAGCTATGGGCCTTATTTTGATTTTCTGAGCTGTCCAATTTAATTTTGCTAAATGACTGAATAACAGTATCTTTAAATGTGTGATTTAAGACTTTAAAATGCAATTTAAAAAAAATAAATATTTAATTGGATCCAACATTTTTTAATTTGATACATTTTTACATTTTTATTTAATATGCAGAGATATGAAATGTTGTGACAGTAGATGTTTTTACTCATTACTATATAATAATTAAATTATGTGGAATTTTATGAAGTTTGAGTATATAACTGCTTTGATATTTCATTGTCTGTGTTGAATAGGGCAAGATAGTGAACTGAAAAATTACCAAATTTCTAGTAGAGTTTGGCTGGCTTGGTTGAGTTGGATTTATT